>PVPY01000596.1:0-110961 GCA_002982035.1 Fusarium algeriense
TTTCAAAGGCGTATTGAAAACACCAAAGGGCCCTTTTGAGCAGATGGATGTAGTCGGTTTGGATGTCGTGCTGGACATTGAGCAGCATTATGCTGATGCGAGGGGAAATATCCCGAGTGCACCTCGCGAATATCTACAGAGGTTTTTGGATGACGGGAACCTGGGCGTTAAGAGCGGGCGAGGATTTTATGACTATAGTAAATCTTAGATGACTTGGGAGTTCTATAGAAGTGAATCAGAAACTTAATTTTATGAATAATGGAGTTGTACTTTCTTTTTAATTGTGGAAATAATCCTTGTCAAGGTTGCATACTTGGTGCCTGAAACCTAAGAGAGTTGGCTTGATATATCTTGCTGAGATGCCGGTATCATAAGCTTTAACTCTCCATCAACGAAGTTGTGCAAATCCCGTTCAAGGCTGAATGACGCCGAGCCGGCCACTTTCATCCGAGCAATACAAAACTAGGAAGAATTCCTCCGAGCAAACAACCCGAAAAGCCCGGTGGTAGTTGCGTATAAGAGAGCAAGTATAGGACTAGGTTATGAAAGCCACGGCGGCTTGGTAGCATTCGCGGAATGCAGGGATGATTGATGCTACCCTTAAAGTTTTCGCGCGGGGAATGGGTTGCATTGCAAGCTGTATGTAGAAAATGCCCCGGCATATGAACTTATCATGGTCAGCGGAGTGAACCCGTGGGCCTGGGCCCTGAGTGAATTTCGCCTGACTGATTACCCGGTGCCAAGGGACTGATGCACCATCATACCACCATATCCGCGGGCTAAGCTGCTTCTCCAAAGTTACCCGTCTGAGATCCGAGGTTCCGTCTTGGGGTGGGATGGATGCTACGGAAGACGCGGGTCAAGATCTCGGTAAACATTGATGAGCTGCTAGGATCATGACTTCAGCAAGAAGACGATTAAAGATTGAAGGTCAAGTTAGAGACAGTTTGATAGGATTAAAATCTATTCATGTAACAATTGAAACGCGCAGCGGATGAAGACGAATACATACTATATACAATTTCAATTTCACTGTCGTTTACAGGTAAACGTAGCAGAAAGGTCCAGAAAGTGTGCTCATGAGGTCCTTGATCTGTCGCTCAGGTCCAACCCAGCCAATGTTGACATAATCGTCAAGCGTAGTATTAGCACTGGGAGGCATGTTGAGGAAAGTATTTGTGCCCTGGACAGCATTCTTGCCGTAAACACGCTCCTTAGGGTTCAGCATCTGCCAGATCCACCAGACACGGTCAATCATAGAGTGGTGCAGATAAAAGACAGGATCACCAGGAGAAGTGAAGACATCTCGGCCAGGATCACCACCAAGGGAGTAGTGGCCACCTCCATGAATACCAATATCGCCAGTGCCAGGGACACCCTGCATCTGCATCTGGAAGTCCAGAACAGTCTTGGGTTTGAGAATATTGTTCAGGATAGAAGTTGCATTAGCAAAGCGCCTGTTGACAGCATCGCTGAGATCGCGCTTCAAGCAACGAGGGTTGTAGTCCAGAGGGTTGGGGTTGGCAGCGACGAGACCGCCGGGAAGATCGAGGGCTGCAGGGCCGAGATTGACCTTCATGTCCTTGAAAGGACCGGACTTGACACAGCCGCCACCGGAGCCAGCGGGGAGGTAAATGGGAGGAAGACCGCTTGAAGCGCCGAGGATGATGTCGGGCTGATTCGGGATGAATTCACCGTCACCAGAGAGGGACAAGTCACTGCCATCGAAGACGGGAGACTTGTTGAGGCCACTGAGGGCAGTAAGAGCCCAGTCCCAGTACTATAAGCCATGTTAGTCAGTTAATCTTGGTAATATGGTGAGTATACTTACAGGCTGAGTTCCCTTGTAGCCGCACTCATTTCGAAGAGCCTCCTCATACAGCCAAGTGAAGTATCGGTGCCATGTGAGAAAGTTTCCAGTGTAGTGGATTATCTGAGTCTGGTTCAGATGAACAGCAACCCAGTCATCGAAACGCGTCTTGGCACCAGCGGCGAAAGATGCAGGAGACTTGGAAGGCTTGGACTGGAGACACTTGACAGCGTCGATGTAAGACTTCTTTTCTTTCTTAGAGAGTGTGCCCCTGGCACAAGATTAGACGAGTTGCAGATTTCGGAAGCTGGACAACTTACCATTCTCGTCGAACGCGGACGTTGCTCCAGTTGCAGGTGCTAGCACGCTTGGTCTTATCCCCAGCAAGATCCTGAGCAGTCTCATATGCTGCAGCAGCGAGATCAGCAAGCTCATCGATGTTGGTGACCTCGGGGGCAGAGGAGTCAATGGTGGTGGCCTGAGGGGCAGCCAAAACGCCAGCGGCATTAAGGGCCAGGAGGGAAATGAAACCAGCACGCATGATGGCAACCTTTACAGGAGAAAGAAGGGACGAAAGAAATGGCAAGGATCTTCTCTGCAGCACCGGTGTTTAGCTTGAAGGACCAGTGAAGACTCTTTTGGATGCAGAAATGTGATGAGTTATATACTACTGTATCATCCCCTTGAACATTTCCCCTCCTCCTGCATTTCAAGGTCAAGGGTCACCAAGCAGAATTGTTCAGGGCCAATCCCCATGGATGCTGACCTAGGGACTCTCAATTGGGGTAAGTAAGCTTACATCTCTAATGGGAATATACTCCCGAGGCGACATTAGCTAAATCGCTAGAACCAACGGAAGAAGAGAACTTTTATGTGGATTCCCTAAAGTCCGTCCCTTGTTGCCGAGACTGAGGGGTTCGGTTCGTTCTGCCAGATAAGTCATAGCTTAGATCTAATCCGATTTAGGGATCCTCAGCGGGTTTGCATTAGTCTTGTAATAACAGGGATCAACCAACTACGCCACAGGACGACTTATGATTCAGGGGAATAGAGTACTTACGGTAGGTCGTCAGTTGAGGAAATGCATGATTCTGCAGCTGAGGTTATCTGCAAACCATGAACCAACATTCTTATCACATTCAAGGGCCCTGGACTTCAGGTCACTATGAGCGTCGCAGCAATAATGTAGAACAACGCTATAACTTGACGCTTTGACACCGGAATAAACTAGGTTTGGTGATCCGGAACAGTTCCGTTAAGCTGAGTGGAGTTTGTGGATCCATAACATCTCGGACACCAACTTTTGACATTCCCGTTAGTGACGGGACAAAGATTCGTGTTTTGACTCTTTTTTTCTCCGTTGACTAGACTAGCATGACTAGTAGAACATTCTTGCTGATCCTCATGTAGATCTCCCTCGCGAATCACTCGATGTTACCTCGATGTTTCACTTTGAGAGGACATAATAATCCACCCATTCTCGATCGTGGAGTTGCATGTAAATGCAAGATTAAGCACGACCCATTGAGTAGCAGTGTATATCATATCATATCATATACAATACATTTGGCTCGAGATGACCTCGCGCAATTCATCAGGTGGGCCGCCAAGGCATGCACCGCATTGGGCACTAGGATATTACCCTACCTCCTTATTAGCTTCGGCTATAACCTGAATACAGAACAAGAACGAGACCTGAGCGTTTCATAAGTACATTATCCAGAGGACCTGCATATGTATCAATCCAATCTGGGCAAGGCCAACATCACCGGCCAGGGTTAGACTCCCCGTTAGGGAGCTCGTATGATACACCTAAACGTCGGAGTAACAGTGGCCATTACAAGGGGTTTGGATCAAAGATGTGGAAAAGATTGATTAAACTTGGTAGTTCATCCGCGTCAAAGCAATGATAGATCTCTTCTAGTGGACGCGCAGCCGAGGTACTATGCATACTCTTTGACTTTGATTTCCTGATCGGCGGAAAGTTCTGTTCTAGCTCGTAAAAGACCCTGTCAAAAACGTGGTACACGCGACGTAAAGGATCAATAGAGAACCCCTGGCTGCCCCCCTCTCGTATGCGTCTTTCTTTTCTTATTATTCTGCCCCTTCTCATTGCCCCAAGGTCTTGGGTCTTTTGGTACATCGTTGTCTCGTCCATCATGGATCCCAAGGTTGAGCTTCCTTCGAATCCTGACGAGAATGGAGCAATTGATATTCTTGCTTCTACGGTCTTGGTGATCACGTTGGCGAGTATTGTTGTTCTGGCCCGTGTTTACGTGCGATTGTTTATGATTCGCAATATTGGATGGGATGTAAGTTATACCAAACCCTCAGCTCCTTTGTTTTCTTTTTCTTTTTCTTTTGTGTTACCTCGTGCCCTCCCACTGCTTCCACCTCAATGCATTGTATATTATTGCTAATCAAATCCGCTTACAGGACGCCTTCATGATATTCACCATAGCATTGTCCTGGGCAGGTCAAGGCGTAATCTTTGCTCAACTTGCTTATGGCGGCGGAAAGCATATTGGCGATGTTGACCCAGACGTCTACATGACAGGAATGAAGCTGAACTTTATAAGCCAACCGATCTTCTTAATAGCAATCTGTGTCGTCAAACTATCCGTCGGATGCGCCCTTCTACGAATTGCCTCGACCAAGTTCTACAAATGGTTGATCCTCTCCATTATGGTCTTCATGTCGATTTACACTATTGGATGTTTCTTTGTATGTCACTCCCACCATTATTCTTGATCTGGCCCATCTAATATCTGGTGTTGCAGACCGTCATCTTTCAATGTACAGATATCCGTGTTCTCTGGGACCCCAGCGTACCTTCGAAGTGCTGGTCGCAAAAGACACTACAAACCCTTTCGTACACAAACTCGGCGTTCAACATCTTAACCGATCTCCTCTTTGCCATCATCATCCCAACACCCATGCTCTGGAACCTCAACGTCCACTTCCGCACTCGAGTAACACTCATCGGTATTCTGAGTCTTGGCGTGTTTGCCTGCGCTGCTGCCTTCACCAAGCTAGGCTACGTCACCAACTACGGTAAACTTGGCGACTGGCTATGGGATTCTCGTAACATTACAATCTGGACCAGCGTTGAGCTCAACGTTGGTATCATCGCGGGTAGTCTTCCTTGTCTACGACCTTTGTTCCGAAGATTCCTTGGTAGTACCTATGGCAAGAACTCCAAGAAGACACCAACAACGGGCAATACAAATTACGGTCGTGGTACTTTGCGGAGCGGTACAACGCGCAGTGGTAAGAACTGGCATGTCTTGTCTAGTGGTCGAAGGGGCGATGATGAGACGAGCAGTCAGAAGGCTATCAATATTGGTCAACAAAAGTATGAGCTTCGAGATAGGATAGCCAGCGCATCTGGCGTGATGAACAGTACGACGGTACAGACTGAGATTGAGGGGAGGTCGAGTGATGAGAGTGCAGGCAACGCAGGATACAGAGGACAATATCATAGCGGTATCACCAAAACTATGATAACAACGGTCGAAGTTACCAAGGCGGACTCTTCATCAAGCCAATGATGTAATTCTTTTATTTTCTATAGCTTTTGTTATTAATCATCCGCCTCAGCGGCGAACGAAATCGTTATATGGTTCTTCGGTTATGAGTGACAGTCTCAAGTACAGATATCTTTGGATTTCTTGCTAAAAGTTAGCTCGTTGTATTCAAAAGGATTAATTCAAGAAGTCCTACTGTCAAATGATTTTTAGAAAAGTGTGTTGAAGGATTCATGTTTCAATCTATGCCATTATTTGGCCATTGACAACTCCACAAAGCCAATCTGATAATATTGTAGGGAGTACTAATATGGTTATTCTTATAATCTAGGCGCTATTGTTCAAACTCTCGCGAATTGATTTCTATTTGATACAGCACGGAGTTTCGCAGACCATGCCAACAGCTGTTCAGCTCACTCCCCAAGCCCCGAGAACGTTCCTCTTTCCCTCCCCCTTCTCCTTCTTACTTCCATTTTCCAGTTTTCTGACCCTGTTCACTGCCAAGCCAACAGATATCGGTCCAATGATCGTACATAGTGTAATGGCCCAGGTGACGATGAGAAAGATCTCCGACGATTGCCCATCCGCTGATGCACCAAAGATGCCCTTGCTTTCAGCCAGTGCAGAAATCAAATATCCAATTTCGCCTCGAGCTACCATGCCAATACCGACAATACACGCTGGGTAGAGAGACAATGCATTTTCGGGCTTGGGTGTTGAGTTTCGGACTTGAGGGGGAGCTTGGGATGTATCTGTGTCGGTGACGGGCTCCAGGAGGATGGCATCTCGTCCTTCTCCTTCCTGAGTTGCACTAGCTTCATCACGGGCGGATGGGTTTTCTGTGCATTGAGCACCAGGTACCAACCCTTTCGAAGACCTTTTGAACTTGGGTGTGAGTATCTGGGTAAGCTGTGCAAGAAACCGGAAGGGATTGGTAAAAGACATAAGCCAGAGACCACAAGCAAGCTTGCCCAATATCATAAGGATGGTGTAGATGACGCCACGCCATACGATGAGACCTGTGAATAGCTTTGTAATGGGGACAGAAAATCCGATAGAGGCCTGAAATAAGTCAGTACTTGTTCATAACAGTAGACAAGACTAATCTTACAAAGAAGAAAGGCTTGAGAATGCGTTGGAGAGCTGGCTCGCAGTAGTGATGGAAGATCTCAGCACCCAAACCACCTTCCATCACCTTGGGCACAACCCTTCCTCCAGAGACTGGCTCTTGGGTAGTTAAGCTCTCTGTGACGATAGTTTCCCTTGATTCCTCAGTTGCATTGGAATTGGTCTCTTGAATCTCGACATGAGGAACATCAGAATCCCACCAACTAATAGTTGCGCCAGCTATGTAAGCAGCCAAGAGACTTGAAGTGCCTGCAAAAGCTGCACCAATAACTATACCAAGCAGATATGCTGTATGAATAACAAAAGCAGTCTGGCTCACACCAAAAATCTTTGAAATTTTTGAACTCGGATTGGCCTGCCGGAAAGCATTGAGGCGAACGGTGAGAGGTAAAACGACAAATCTACACAAGATAGGAATGATGATTGCAAAAGCAAGAGATACCAAGACTGGTCTTACGACTGTAATGGCATCAAAGGCATCACCACCAAGGTTCGAAATAACTTGAACCATAATGAGACCTATGACATCATCCATCATAGCGGCACTTGTCAAGACGACACCGAGACGTGTTGCAGAGAGACCGCTTGCGCCAAGAATGGTGAATGTCGTACCAAGACTGGTAGAGCAAAGTGCAGCACCAGCAGCGAATGCTTGCAATGGAGTTGCGTTGAGCATAGGCATCACAGCGAATGACAGGCCAATTGGAAGAAGAATTCCAGTGGTGGCTACGATAGACGAAAGACCCAGATTGGCCTTGAGAGATCTGAACGAAGTTGATAGCCCTCCTATACCACGAATTAGAAAATAAGTATGTCTATCAAGGAATTTGAGTTACCTTCGAACACTAGAAGGATAAGACCAAGGTATCCCAGCTGCACTATAGCATCTTCAACCTCACGAGAGAGCCATTTTGCACCAGGTGTACCCCAAGCTATACCTAGAGCAATCTGGCCAATTAGACCGCAATATGCGATTTTATCTAGACCATAGTTAACAAGATTTAGTAGAAGAAGAAAGCTCGATAGAATGGCGATGATTGTTATTGAGGGTTCGTGATATGGAAGTGAAGCCTCCATTGTGAAGGCTATGATGTCGATTTCATTTTTGCTAACCTGGAGTTGAAACAGGTTTAGATATCGGATTTATAATTTTCCGTCTCGATTGGACGATCAGGCACTAAGGATGTAACCCAAGAATTGATCTTTCCACTACGAAGATCTCTAAGCTACTTAGACATAGCTTTCCGAAACTCGTATGAAATTTGTGACCCAAGCTTCGGAGATTTCTTTGTGCTGATCCATCACAACATCTTTTCTCCCCAGAGCAATCTTGTCTCTCAATTTCTCCTAACCAATCGTATCATCTGATGCCAGCTGGCCGCTCATCGAGTCATGATCCCTGAAGGCCAAGACAAGCCAATGCATTCCTTTGCAGGGATATCCGGCCGATTCTGGCTGGATAAATTGGGTTTCTTTACCCGAGCCGTATGTCGTTGGTAAGATCACATTTAGCGCAACCTGAAATTCAAGTCTGCAAATTAAAGGAATCGTCGTTCCGACATGAATATGAACAGTGTAATTAGTAGTAAACTCTATGTACATAACCTCCGCTTACATCATCAATTCATACATGCGTCCTATCCTTGGCCGCTACATCGAAACTAACAAGCTCGATATCGCTTCTATTGCTCTTCTTATCACTCCATCCCCCAACGAGCTCGGGGGAATGCGATCCTCCTGCCCACGGACCAGCACCGGGGTCACCTTCTAGCGAGGGAGTCTCGTCGATTTCTTCGAAGCCACTCTGTGCTGCTCGTCGAACTGGTGCGCCGGACGAGTTGTTTGCGCGTCTGCCTGATGTGTTGTAGTTGTAATCGTACTTGGATCCCTTTCTGCGGAGATATGGTCGGAGAGCGGGAAGACAGGCGATGATGAGACCGATGTAAACGTCGAGTCCACTCCAGAGTTCTATGACTTGTTAGAGAGGCCTTGATGTAAATGGGTATATAACTCACCAATCGTTGTGATGGAACGAAAGTCACCGACGACGGTTAGTTGAATAGTCAAGAAACGTGTGAGTGAAAATGCAATATCGATTAGTCCCAGGAGGAAAACACAGTAGACACCAATCTTGACTCTCTTCCGCATGTTGAGCTTATACAGAACTAGCCAAGGCAGAGCAAAAACTGAATGACGATTAGTCTGTGTAGTTTAGCAGGCCAGGACAACTTACGCATGAGACTTCCTGAAAAGTGCAGAGCCCAAGCAGTCTGGAATGTAGTGACCAAAGCAGAAGCATCACACATGGGCTCCGGTCCTAATACTGACCTGAAAATGAGTTAGACAGCATGAGAAAGGACGAATCTTTCGACATACCAGTTTCGCTGAATAGGGAAGCAGAGGAATAGCTGCAGGCACAGTGACACGACCAATGCACATGCACAGTAAACGACTACACCCCAGAGGATGATTTTCCTCTTTTTCATAAACGGCGGGAACAGTTGTATATAGACGACGAGAAGGGATGCCTTGCAGAGGTAGAAGGTTACGAAGAAAGGAATGACGCTAGCCCACATATACTAGAGAGAGCATCACTCATCAGCTTCATGTTGTTTCGTTTGGTGATCATGATACTCACCTTGAGCACTCTGGATAGCTTCTCTGGCGGAACATCCCAATTGACAAGGGTGTAGTTGATCTCGGGTTTCAACACGTCCTCCTTTATATAGATGATATCGAACGACGCCGAAACAAATGATGTGATCCATGCCGCAATTCGTAGCCAGTCTGCAGCGACGAGTCTCTGTTTCTGTATCACGAGTCGCAGGTAGATTCGAGCACCGATGATGGCAGCAGCCAGCGCAATGAGGCCAAAGTTCACTGCCTAAATTAGGTGGGTTAGAGCCTAATTCAGTGGGTGGATTTGGTGGACTCGGGACCTGACTTACCAGCACAGCGGCGCCAGTCGGCGCAGAGATCATTGTGAGACCCCAGAAGTGATTACAGCATTAATAAAAAAATAAAATAAAATAAAATAAAAAGACAATAACAAGTAAAGAGCGTCGTTTATGCTTTCGTTTGGACCATGCAATGCAACAAGAATAGACGGAAACGCAGAGTGATCGCCGTGAAATTTACTGGGGGACGTGGCCTGGATAAAACCCAAAAATGGCCCCGTCTTACTACCAAGGTTAAACCCGGTGATCATGGACTGACGGAAATCACCCACGTTTTTTGAGCTTGACTCTAAGCTTATCAAGTGGCGCCCTCTAGTGGCTTCAGGCGGAGTATTTAGAGTTTACGCTACGGCCTCCCTCGCCTGATGAGGAATCTCGCTACTGGCACTCTCGAGGTGTCAAAATACGTCTGACACAGGACGCCATTTTTGCCATACAAAAGTAAAATTTTCGGTTGGAGGCTTTTTTGGCACCGTCTAGGAAACCCTGGCGAAGAAAAGTCGCACCATCAGCTCTAGTCGAGACACGACGAGCAAGAAGCCATTCGCAACGCAAGCGAGATAGTGAAAAAGCCTTCATTCCGAGGACGAATAGGGCTGAGAGCTGAGACTCGGGATGAACATGATCGACCCGATGTGATGCTGATTACCACGTGGGTTGCCAAGAATCTTCATGAGTCGTTCATCTAGCCACAACTGAATCAAAGAAGCATACAACCAACAGAGCTGAGAAGAAATGTTGCAGAATCAAGTCAGATCATGAGTCAAAGCGAGGGGCACTGAACTTTTTTGGCAATCAGAGTAAGTGAAGGGGTCATTTGTTAAGAGCTCACGGACATTGTCTCAAAGTCGGAAGTATTGCTCCGAAGAAACGAACAGATTGTCTAACCAGAAACCGCCGCCCCTTTCACGCCTTACTGATAAATGACAATATAACCAGCCGTGTCTCCCCTGGCTTTTGGGCTGTTATCATGAACAAAGTCTCATGGGATATCCTGTTAGTGTGTTCCAGAACTGGGATAGACCGATAAGCGGATGTAACGGATCCTACCCGTTCATGCAGATGTGAGCCAGCTCCCCCTTGCTAATATTGGCTTGCAATCGCATGCGCACCAACAGTTTTCCTCTAATTCCGATAGGCCCGAAATCATAAACGACACCATTTCGCGTACCTGTTGGTTCTGCAGTGTCAGCAGTGAGATCCCTGTGATCGGCGGCCGCGGGCAGCAGCCCATGGTTGATTCTGCAGCGGAAACTGCGGAACAAGGGCGTTGACTCGATCTACAGATACTGCTTAGCTTTTCCTTCGAGAATCTGCAGCCAAGACGACTATTGTTACGCTTTGATGCAGCTCATCAGCTCATATTGTGAATTGTTTGATGATTATTAAAAGTTCTATATGTAGGTAGGTAGTAAATTGACTTGTATACACGTCCCGTCAGTTCATATTCCTGACTCGCGCTCTCAATGCTTGTGCACACAAGTGCCGCGCTTTCGAAGTTTGGCCGCGTCGGCCTTGGCTCTCTCTGACAGCTCGTTGCCATTGAAGCCGCCAATGGTGCGACGGGCGAGCTTAGCGCTGTGCTTGTCGTCGTTGGGGAACTTGGCTTTCACGCCAAAATTCTGTCCGTCAGCCACATAAACCACTTCGCCACCAACCATGGTCAGCAGAACCTTCTGACGGCCCAGCTTGGACTCAGGGACCTTGAAGAAGTTGTTCTCCAAGATGATTATGTCAGCGAGCTTGCCAACCTCGAGAGAGCCGATCTGCTTGTCGGCGCGGAGGAAGCGGGCGCCGTTGATGGTGATGGATTGGAGGGCGGAAGTGCGCGAGATGCCGTCGCCGGGGAACTTTCCGTCAAAGGGAGGACCTTGGGATGCGGGGGAGTTCGGGTTCTCCGGGTCACCCCGTCGGGTAACGGCCACCTTGAGTGCGAGGAACTCATCGAGAGGATCAATCTGTTGTTTGTTAGACATGTTTCTGACGCGGTAAATTGGTGTCACTTACAGGCCAATCGCTTCCATAAACAAGAGGGCGGCCTGCCTTTTCAATCTGGGCCCAGGCCTGAAGATTGTCCTTGCGGTAGTCGGCGAGCGACTTGAAGGTGGTGGGGATGTAGAATGAGCTGAGCTGCGCCCACTGATAACTGACGATAGGATCGACCTTGAGCTTAGCAAAGCGAGGCCAGTCCTTCTCGTGCGACAACTCATCGTGAGCAAGACCGAGACGGAAATCCTTCTTGGGATACTTCTTGCGGAACGACTCAGCAGCATTGAGACCAACACGAACAGCAAGATCACCGTCGACGTGCAATTGAGCGTCAAATCCAGCAAGGAAGAGGAGCTCGAGGGTCTTGGTGAGGACATCAGGCTTCCAGTAAGGGTTGTTGAGAGAGTTCTTATCGGGAGCCCATTTGCCATCCAGGTCGGAGCTGTTGACGGGTGCCCAGTAGGGATCAATGAGAGCAGCCGTGTTGGCGGGATAAGTAATGACACCATCGATGAAAGCCTTGATTGCCTGCCACTTAAGTGTAGGTTTGGGACCAATGGCTTTGTTATCGTGCCAGGGAGTCAGCTTCTTGACGACGTCCTTGACGAGCGCGGGGACACCGTCAACAGACTTGGGTGCTTCGATGCGGTAGTCAAAGTACGCGCGCGCAGAGAGACCATCCTCAGCCTTGATGGTGCTGAAGAGAGTGTGATGTTCCTCACCAGCAGCGGCTTCTTGGAAGGTGGTGATACCGGCCTCGCGAAGAAGCTTGAGGGCCGCGCGACCAGCCTGGACGTTCTCCTCGGCAGTAGGAGGAGGAGGACCAGCGAGGAGAGCAGAGGCGCCATCTGAGAGAGCGCCCGAAGGCTCTTGGCTGCCAGGAAGACGGACAATCTTGCCATCGGCGGGGTCCTTGGTGTTGGAGTCAATGTCGGAGAGTTCGAGGGCGCGCGAGTTGGCGAGAACGGTATGGTAGTCGCTGGATCGGACAATGATGGGTCGCTTGGTGTTGAGCTTGTCAAGCTGCTTCTTTCCAACATTACCGCTCTTCCCAACAAGACCAGCATAGTCCATGTTGACAACCTCAAGCCAATCATTGTCCGTCTTTCCAGTCTCGCCATCAATGCATCCTTGGATATGCTCGAGGACCTTCTCAATTGGCAGCGACTGGTAGTTCAGATCACATTTGAGGAGAAACAAACCACCTGAGAGGACGTGCATGTGCGAGTCAACAAGACCAGGCATGGCCATCTTTCCCTTGAGATCAATGACCTTTGTGTTCTTGCCAATGTACTTGTCGGCGGATTTCTTGCTGCCAACGTACTCAATCTTTCCGCCGCGCACAGCGAGAGCTGATGCATGCCCGTTGGACGGACACATGGTGTAGATCTCGCCATTGACAAAGACTACATCTGCGGGCTTGATGATGGGCTTTACAGCGCTCGCCGTAGCGAGGAGTGCGCTGACGCAGAGAGTAAGAAGACCACGAGCCATGATTGAGGATGTCGATGATGGTGATCCCTTCAATTGAGCTGCGATGCGCAACGTAGGATTATAAGCACATTATCCATTGGTCCCTGCACTAGAGCTAACATGGGGGTCTCTCAGCGGAGGGTTCGGTTAGAATGTCAGCGATATTTCATGTCCAAAGATGGTCAAGAGACCGAATCCCAAGGTGCAGGGAACTATGGGGAAAGATGGTGGTGAGTCCGGCGGCTGCATCGCCTGTAAAAGGCTTAGGTTCAGCGGATTACTCCCCCCAAGCGGACAAGTGGACCGCAACGACCACAGTTGGTAATGCATCTATAATAGTGATATGACTGCAGGGTCTAAATCCCTCACAGACTATTGATCTCCTTCTAGGCTATCCCACTGCCTCTGCGTGATTCGCTGCATTATTTACGACGATAAGCTGAAGCTGGTGGGATACTGATGTTGCGAATCTTTACCTACGAAGAGCATAGTCCTATCGTGGCGAAAACTCTCACAAGTCTATATCTAAAGTCTAGACGTTTGCGAATGATTGATTCAAGAAAGATGCGTAGTTGTAAAGTTTTAGCAGCATTTAAGGTTAATCACATAAGCTAATAAGTAAAGTTGCGGGTATGTAGATCCCCGCCAATTACACTTGCAATGCGACATCACTAAGTTAACCTTTTCGCACGCGATCAACCGCCACGAATACGACTCTTGAATATAAACAAAGTTTAAAAAAAATATAATATCGTCGCGCCTCTATCAGCCCAAAACATCATTATGATATATAAAAATCGCAATTTGCAGATCCTAACCCATCAAAGTCTCATATCCATTCTCCATCATGACATCCATCCAATACACATCCTGTTTCTCCTCATCCATGCAAGCCCACGTCTTTTTGACAAGTGTCAACATTCGACGAATAGGTTTTGCCGCTAAAATATTCTCAAAAGCAGAAAGACGCGAAATGATCGTCTTTCTTGCCTGCAAGACGTCAAGTCCGGCCAGAGGAACTCTAAACCTTGTACTAGTCGCGATGCTTGCTATGGGAGGTTGTTGTAAATTCGAAATGGCGCAGTATGACCTGTTCAAAGACATCTCGCTGCAAATACTAACGAATAGCAGTGGTTGAATAGATCGGCTTCGAGATGTTGTTGGGATGTCCTTGACTAGATCTAGCACATGAAGAGCTAGACAGGTTAACCACGTATCCGCCAACGTTCTATCATCCGGATAGTTGTTCGCCGTATCTGGAGATCCAGACTGGAATGCTTGTGGACTTCCAGATTGTATATAAGGCATCAGAAGATCTGGAAAGTTGCGATACAACTGAAGCAAACCCGTACATCTATAAGCCTCCGCAATGCTGACGAGATGATTTGCAGGAGTCAAATCATCGCCAGCATCAACGATGTCGCTCTCCGTGGGTAGTCGGATTGCGCAAAGCTCTGAATGCAGCTGTTCTGAGACGATCATCGCTTCTTGGGCCCGCTGGATATCTTCCTGCGAAACAAATCGCCGTGAACGAATCCTCTTTCGTTCCTTTCGTACAAGGCTTCCTACTTTGGCAACGAGCTCTTGCACTTCGATACCAATTCCAGTCTGCGGGTGAGGCATACGCGGTTCTTGCAAGTCAAGACATTCAGGCGGAGCTGGTTGAGGCTGAGCGTGTCTTGTGCTGGGATCCACGTCTGTGACGAAAGAGAGTAACATTTTCCAGTATACCAGAGAATTGTAGAAGAAGAATTCCTTCTTCTTGTCGGCGACTGCGAGAGCATCCCCACGAGCTTCGGCGGACTGAACCATTCGGGACAAGACGTCGAATTGCATTTGGCCGAGACTGTTGGGATCATGCCATGAAAGACTCATGCCCAACATGACCAGGGCCAACAAAGATGAGGTCTCGAGTTGGGCGATCTTGGCTTCTCGTGATAGGCAGATCATGGCTTGGTCTCGGAGCTGGCGACCGACTGATGTAAAGTTGGGAGATACTTCCGAGAGACATGCAGCTGCCATACTCTGAGTGATATAGTAAAGGGATTGGGACCCAGACCACATGTTCGAGATGGTTGTTCGGTATGGGTTCATCGGACTGTCATAGCAAGACATCATTCCGCAAACCTCCTTGAAGTAATACTCTACCAGAACAGAAGAATAGTCCTGAAGGGCATGTGCCAAAGGCATCTCACCAACAGTCTCGACGATTTGGTTTTGAGGTTCATGTCTAGTCAATGCTTGTGAGCTTGACTGTGCTGGTTGAATTTGTTGTGACGGGCTAATGGCAGTGACAGGCCAAAGTCTCTCATCAGTGGACCCTTGAGCTATGGTATCAGGTGTCTGTCCAAGCGCCTGTTCCGGATATAGCTGCAGCACGTCATCCGGGAATTGCATAAGAGGTAAAGCTGTATCAAGCGTTTCCTGACTTTGAGTATCAATGCATCCTGGATTCATAGCCTCGTTGAGTTGATCCATAAGTTCCGGGTCATAGAAATTGTTGACAAACTGCTCAGCTGGCTGGGGCTGATAAGGCGCGTATGCCGAGCTCGGCTGAGGCTGAGCCTCAACAGTGACATCGCTCCTAGGAGTTTCAACTACATCCTTGGGTGGCGACTTTGAACCAGCCTTCCATCGTAACGGCTTTTGATACCCAGGACATGGGATCCCTAGTCTCACACAGCGCGAACATGCAGGCTTGGCTTCATCGCATTTGAGCTATTTAGGGGGTTAGATAAGGTCCGGGATGATCGGGAGGGTGCTCATACTCGCTTAGACTTACAGACAGCACACCCAGTGCGTGATCTGGTGATTGTCTTTGGTGCTGGTGCGTATGATGAGGACAGCATGACGACCCGTTTTGATGTATCCGCGTTGATGAGTGGAGTTGGCAAGGTGCAGATAGATGGAGTGATGTGGAGTTAAGAGGGGCTGTCATCACGTGATGCTACTAGTGTCCGGATACAGGGTTCGGCTTCAGCCTCGAGGTAACATTCCACCATTGTGTATACCATTGTGAACTATAATTCTATAAACTATTTCCTAACTCTCCATCTATGGATTTTGTGTTGGTTCTGTAACTCGAAAGATAGAAAAACAACAAATATGCTTCGCAGTGAACTACTAGTTCCAAAGTGGAACTCAACCTAGATATATCCGCCCATCCCCTGGGGCCCCAAGTCTCCAAGACATGTCGATTTTCCTAAGCAAAGCTGCACCATCACAATATTACTAAAGCCCTCACCTTCCTGATCAAGAATTGCTTCTCTTATCATATCCATCTCAATTCACATACGATCCGAAGCAACGGATATCATTCCTAAGGATGTCGCCTTCGCGCAGTGATTCGGGATCTCACGATGCTCCACCAATCCTTGCCAAACTCGGTACTAATTAGAGAAGGAAATCAATACCATAAACGGAAGTCCTAAGCAAATGCTATGGTACGGGGGGGCGGCACAGAATCACGGCTACTGTCAGCTGGCAGTGATTAACTGAAGACTTGTTTGCCGAAGGGGCCTTGGACTTAATTTACCTATCTTTTACCAAGAGAGCCCGCGCTTTGATGTTTCTACATAGTTGAAATCTTATCAATCATGGTTGTTACTACACCAAATCCTTCGTTCAAGGTGGCTCTTGTGCAAATGAACCCAAAGGTTAGCTACCAACTAACAAATACTGCTCCTCTGAATGACACTTACATGCTCAATAGCCCCTTGATGCCGAATACAATTTTGCACATGCTGCTGAACAGATCCGTCTTGCTGCGTCTCAGGGTGCTGCGCTAGCGGTACTGCCGGAGTATCACCTTACAGGATGGGTACCAGAAGAGCCATCTTTCGCACTCACCCCTGAGGATGCTGGTAAATATCGAAAGAAATACCAAGACCTTGCCGCCGAACTTCATATTAATATTTGCGCTGGCACATTTGTTTCCCAAGCTCCCAAACCTCATGATCAACAAAGTGCTGATGCCAGACCCACGTTGTTAAATACGTCGGACTTTATCGATCACAACGGAAACCTCCTCGGCACTTACACAAAGACGAACCTCTGGATACCAGAGCGGCATACCTTAACGTCCTTCGTCGATCATGCTAGAAATATTTCCAAAGATGAATACGCTGCCCCCAATCCCCATCAAGTCATCGACACCCCTCTCGGTCGAGTCGGCATCCTCGTCTGCTGGGATCTTGCCTTCCCAGAAGCCTTCAGGCAGCTCGTCCTGGCGGGTGCCAAGATCATTATAATTCCTTCATACTGGACGTTGCTCGATATGTGTAAGGATGGCCTTGCATATAACGCCGACTGCGAGAGGACGTTCATACAGTCAGCCCTCGTGACGCGAGCCTTTGAGAATACGGCGGCTGTCATTTATTGCAACGCTGGCGGACCGGCGGAAGAAGGTTTCTTTGGTTGTAGTCAAGTTGCGCTACCTATTGTTGGGACTGTCCCTGGAAGCTTTACTGATGGCGAGGAGGCTATGCGTATCTTGGATGTGGATATGAGGACGGTGGATATTGCGGAAAGTAACTATCAGATCAGACAGGACCTGGCCAGGGAAGATTGGCATTATGGTTATCTCAAGAACACGGTCGCAAGGCTATAGCACTTAATAATCGATAGCTGCTTCTTTAGTACGTTAATACTAGTTGGGTCTCAGTCTCTCTCGTCTACACCAAAGCAGACATACGTGAGCAGGACTTCTAGTGCATGACAGGTTGGCCAATATGCAATTACCCCTGATGCCTTATTAGCTGGGGCTTACTTCTCAAAGGACCAAGTCCACCGTTTTAATGCGACAGTGAGGCCTCAATGAATACAGAACTATGCCGGTTCATGTCTAGTATGATGAAGTAAAATTATTACAATCTGCCCATATCGCGATAGCCCGGAACAAGTTACAGCTTTTAATAGAATACAATAAAATTCCATGCTCTTAATGAAAGTAAATCTAAGACAAGTCATCCACCCAATATTCTAGCATCGCTATACAGTAATTCCAAGAACGACAATTATTCATCGTGCTTCAAGGTTGAGCTAGAGGAGACTTCTTTAGGGCCCTTCTGTGACACTGTATCCGTCACGGGCAGTTCTTCCCCCAGAATGCACTCGAGCTTTGGTCCTTCGTAAGACTTTCTCTTTCCAATCCACAGAGCTACTACAAAGACAATGAAGATACCCAAAACGGCGGTCACGTAGTCTAGAGTTTGTTAGCGGTTAGCCAGTTAGCTTGGTATGATTTACTTACTCATAGTTGATACGTTGATCGGAATTGCAGGAGGGAAGCAAAAGAACTGGTGAAGAAATATCAGTATCTGCTGAAGTTTCACTTATATCGCCAAAACTTACGACAGAAGTGACGGCCACAAAGATAACTGCAGTGTAGTTGGCGACATAGCCTTTGACACGGCCGAGAGAAAACTCAGGGGGCTGTGAAAGCACAAATTGTCGACCTCGAACCAGAAGGATGAGCACTGGCGCTGCGTATGAAAGGTTGAGGAATAGTGTGCAGCTTGCAATGTAGGCATTGAAAGCAACTTCAGGACCTTGAAGCACGTTAGCGATAAGAAGCAAAAAACTGCTTCAGGGAAGCTTACCAAGGTAAAGGAGTCCGAAGAGGAGGTTGAAGACAGCCTGCACGACGATAGCTCGAACAGGAACGTTAAGCTTGGGGTGAAGATGCGAGAGACTTTAACGTGTTAGTGATTTTCGACAGGAAGTGAATAAATGATGCTTACTATCTGGAAAAAGGAGTGCCATTATCTCGTGCCATGGCCCAGATAAGACGACTGCCAGAGGTAACACAGCCATTGGCACCGTTGACGAAACACAAGGCAACTGCAACAGTGAGTACAGTTGCAGCAGCACGGCTCTTGGTCGCTTGCAATATCATCTCGGTAAGGGGGCTCTGTGTAGGCGATGAAAGAAGCAATTCAAGATCGACGAAACAGAAGAGCATAACGATGATGAATACGATTCCACTGAAAACTATTAGACATGATTTCACAAGTATTGACTAAGACTTACGTTACGCCTCCAACTAAGACTGCAGCAACCATGGCTTGAGGGGCATCCTTGGACGGTCGAGGCATTTCTTCAGTCATGTGTGCAACCGCATCCCAACTGCAGCATGTTAGCCATGCCCGATACAATGCAGTGCAGTACTTACCCGATAAAGCTAAGAGCAGACTGAAGCAGTCCAAGCATCCAAGCTGTACCATCACTCCAACCAGTAGTGTTGGAGAAGTTGGTAAATACAAACTCGGCATCGGTCTTTGGAGAGGTAGCGAGAAGGACGACACTGATTACGATGACGCTGATCAAAGACCAGTACACTGGTGACTGTCAGCTGATGAACAACAGGGGACGCAGCTCGACTTACAGGCGCCTTCGTTCCATCGGTTGAGGATAGGATAAGCAAAAATGTTTAAGAATACGCCGACGATAGATACCGCAACAAACATCAAGTACGTGCTCCATTGGGTGATTTCGTAGCTACCCCCTGAGCCAACAACAGCAGCAGCAGCGAGGAATCGAGCTATGACGTGTAAGCAGTGGTTTTCTTGGCATTGATAATTATGTATGTACCTCCAAAATAGGCTGCAGTTGTGTTGAGAGTCAACCAGCCAGCGATATTTGTCCATCCAACGAGGAAGCTCTGTTGCAATTAGCAAGAAATACGTAGAGTCGTATTGAAAGTTCTTACGTTGATACTCCTCCATTTCTTAGAAGAAAGAGCAAATGAATAGTGATATTGTCCTCCGGCTGTTGGATAGAGAGAAGCCAGTTCACCAACACTTGCAGCCAAGCAAATATTACAGACGACGCAGAAAATGAAGCCATAGACGAAACTAACAGAACCGCCCGATGGCATTACAAGACCTATTGATCCAGCAAGAGAAATCCATGTACTGTACTCATTAGCAAAAGATCGTCAAACGCGATCGAACTCCTCCTTACTTGAGAATGGCAAAAGCCATGCCGATCATGGTAATTTTGGAGAACCTCTTCTGGAGGTGACCCTCCTGGGTTGGGGTATGGCTCGTCATAGTTGGTTGCCACGTTCAATTGCGGACAAAGACGACAAAGAGAAACAAAGTTGAGGTTTATTAAGCTTTTTTTTCCCTCAGACGTTGCCAACACAGATATTAAAAGGCCCGTTCGTCTTATCGCGCGTTGGTTGGAGACTTACTCGCGACGGGCGTCCAATAAACGGGTATGTACTCTCCGCCTCCGCGTTGCGGGGGAAATTGATCAAATGATGGACTAGACCAGAAACGGCAAAAAATAGCTTAGGAAAACTGGTCTAGGCGTATTTTTGGGTTCCATTTCCCGGCAGATAAGGCTTCCAGATAACGGGACACCCTTGTTCTAGAATCGAATCATGCGTTGAAAGGGGGTTTGAAAAGGAGGTGTTCAGGCAACGATAGGAGAAGGAAATCCAATTGATGCTGCCAAGATTGCAGAATAGATTACGGATAGTAGTTCCAAAGACAGTACGGTACATAGTACTTCATCAAAGAACATCAAAGAATACTATGTATTCATCCTTGAGACTCTGATTGGTTCGCGATATGCTGTGTAGGGTAACCTACGCAATACGTACATGCTCATCAATTGTCCTTAATCTGACGTTTTCGGGGTCGCCGAGGTCATAGTTCGTGGAAAGTTACTGGAGACGATGAAGGAGATTGCTGTCTGACTATTTTTACAGACTTGCTATGAGACACTGCAGGGCTGACAGATCAGAGCCCGGCCATATAACAATACAAGTGTTGCCATAGACTTTTATGTCAACATTGGTGTTACTGCAACCTTAATATGGGATACAAATAGTTCCCCTTTTGTGAGGATATTTTCTTATCCTTATTGAAAGACCTCCGAACCTTGGTGAAACATTGTCTCATATACTGGCTTCAAATTCTATTTCCTGGCATTTTATTTCATATCTTGTTCTAGAATCTCAAGCTTTAGGTCAATCAGTTTCCTGACTAAAACATCCATACGGCTTTGTACTGACTCTATAGAGAAACACGAGCAGACTGCGACGCACCAACACTCATCGTCTCCTGACTCAAATCAACCCACGGCGACGATTCTCTCGATTCAGTAACAGGAGCTTGTTTTGAGCTCTGTCTCATCTTATTCAGCGCCTGAAAACCTCCTCTGATACTATCCGCCTCATGACCCTTGGCTCTCAAGACACTGGTTGCAACTCGCGCGCTATCGCCGTCATAACATGTGAGAAGGATATTTCTTCCATTGAGAAGAGATTGAATCTCGGCCCCTGGTGTTTTGAAAGAGTCTTCAAGGTTCTTCCATAGTGATTCCAACAACTTGGCATCGGAGAATGGGCTCGGAGTATTGTCGCGGACGAACGGCATGTTGACAGCGCCGGGAAGATGGAAGTTATTGAAATCTTGTGGTTGGCGAAGATCAATGATTGTTGTGTCTTGTTTAGAGCGTAGAATACTCTGTAAGTCGACGGTGTTTACAGATCCAATCTTGGGGTCGGCAAGAACCATGTCTAGAAGTGCGCCTCGGTCAACGTCAAAGAATGCATCGAGGGCTTCGGATGCTGTTCTCTCCCACTTTTCATCATAACGATACAAGTCAACCTTCAAAAGGTCCTATAACCGTGTTAGTTCTAGACAGAAAGACTTGAGTATTACGTACCTCGTTCTTGATTGAAGGAAAATAGCCCTCGCCAAGCTTATCAAAGTACTCATTGATGTACTGATACGGCAAATCGCAGCACAAGAACACACAGTTGATAGTTCCATCTGGTCCCGCCAAATCCGACAGAGTACCCTCAGCCTTGCGCTTTTCGATAAGCTGGAATAATCCTTTCAGGTTGAAACCAGAAGAAGGTCCACAGACGATACCGTTTCGACAAAGCTCGAGTGATATGGAGAAAGAGTTGTGTGAGTTGACTTCTTCGATATGATCGACTGCTCGCTTCCAGGGAAATTGTACGGGAGCCATAAGAGCGAAGGATCGGGGGCCGGGGACTCGATCGCCCGGTGCTGTGCATACACTGTATTCTGGTTAGGTCTAGTTCTCCATTTATATCAAGGGTCCTTATACTAACCCGAGTCGATACACTGAAGGTTTGGTATCTTTGAAATACGTGCCGAGTCCCGTCATAGTTCCTTTTCCCCATGAGCCATAGTATACAAGAGAGAATAACTTGACATACCTGAGGTCCCCATGCCAGCACAAATGACGTTGATTTCTGGTAACTGCTTGTATATTTGTGGTCCTGTCCACTTGATATGGGCATTCCAGTTCTTTACTATTATTAACCCCAGTCTTGAACATGGCTGGCGTGAGACTTACAAGATCGTTCTCATATTGGTTCGGGTTGATGATGGTTGCATCAGACTCTTGGGCGAGTCTTTGAGCTGCTCTAATACCACCGCGTTCGTCGAGGGGCTCTGGTTGGGACGGACCTCCAAACAGGGTACTGTAGAGTCCATGCTATTAGTAAGATGGTCAATGTGGAAATATTTGGAATTCAGATAGCTTACATGTCGATTCCAAAGAACTGCATGAGTTTCAGTTTCGTAGAGCTCGTCTTGTTACTCAAAAACGCTCGGACGTCGTCGACACCGTGAATAGCTCGTGAAATCAAAGACATTGACAGTACAGTTGATCCTGAACTATACTCAACTACTGCCTTTGTCTTTCCGGGTACGACACAGTTCTGGAGCAGGTTCAAGGCTATGGTCCAATAAGCTAACCATGTCAAATTCGAAACAAGGTTCCGTACCTGGCATGGCTTTGACGTTGTTCGCAGGATGCATAGTCATCATCTTGGCATAGATACGCACTCCATCTTGACGATAAGGATTAAGCGATTCAGGAATCTCAACAAGCGGCAGGGGCGGCGATGATTCTGGATCAAAGTACTGTTGAATGGAGTCTTGTCCTTTGTACACGTTGAGGGGGTTGGGGCTGGCCATGTTGAAATAAAGTTATGGCTTGGGGATTGGCACAGACATAGAACCAACAGATGCCTTGGGTGCGAGCTAGCTATATAAGTAGAGACTCACTATGTCGTATGCTTACCAGTCTTTTTCAAGCGTCCATTGGGCGGTAGCTGGCTTCTCTCGGGCTCTGCATATGGCGTGGGATGTCTGAATGAACAACGCATCTTCTCTCGAGTGTAACCGTATACCAATCAGATGACTTAGCTCCACAAGACTGCATGAGTCAGTTTCTGCGATCTTCATCGCTCGAGGCAGATCAAGTGAATATCGTGAATAAACCAGAAAGAGAAGATGGGGGTCACTTGGTAAAGTGGCCCCCAAAGGGAAGCTCGATGAAGCTTCTTGCTAGTACCCCATAGCTGATCGACAGTTTTTTCACCTGTAAATGGATTTCATCTGATAAAATATTGCTAGATCTACTCTACTAAAGCAGGTCATTAAGGTTCTTGATGCTTGTTTCGATGATGCATTGACGAGTGAAAGTGGCGCATACGCGAAATTGACCATCAGGGTGGTGCCATTTAACAGATTAGATGCATAACGAGGAGATAATTGGTCAGATATTACTCGCACAAGGAACTTTTACTCCTTTTTTTCCGTACATGACGTGCAACAGCCTCGGTTATTCCCGCAAGCTTGTATCAGCCTTGGGAGAAAAGGACCCTGATAGTTTTCCACCAGCGCGGCTCAAGGTGGGGATGCTTAATATTATCCATAATTAAGGGTCGATCAAATAATTCTAGAAGCACCTTGATAGACCATGCTCTCCCTCCCTCTCGGATTCTTCTCGAAATAATCGCTGAATCTATTTCTCAATGTTTGTCGAGACGGTATTGTTGATGGGCCTAACCTGTGAGAAAGTCTGTTTAGGATCGTGAAAGCCTCGTAGTCATCAACGAGCATGTTTTTTGCGAATTATCGCAAATATGCTCAATTGCCCTCTATTAAAACTGCCGGCAGTGTAGGTGGCGTGATTAGAGCCGTTTTTAATCCGTGTTGCAACATTACAACCCGCGCTGATGCAACGCTACTACGATGCCGATCCCTAACCTGGAATACACTTTTCGTCCGTTTGAGAGCCAATCGCACCAACTGTCATCAGAATTCTAGAATTAATTTACCTAAAGGCTATTTCAAATGATAAAGGGGCTATAATCGCTCAGGGTACATGACACGGCAGTTGACCGGTAGTTGAAGCGGTGTACCTGCAAAATAACCTTGTTTCAACCAAAAGGGTTGCTCAATGTCGATCCCTGAGCAAGTTTGAGGGAATGAGCTAGAACACAAAGGGAGTCCCTCACCGTCAAGGTGGCTTTTATTCTGTTATCAAGATTAAAGGAGCTCTCACTGCAGTCCAGTCGGTAGGCTTAGTGACTGGACTGTCAATCTTGCCACAACACCACCAAACACAATGGCAGAAAGTCGCGATACGGGTGCCAACGCGGTCATGAGCCGTGATATGGGCTCGACAAACACAATTGCCGTCGATTCTGGCGATAATGAAAAGACTCATGAATTCAATGAGCAGACAAATTACGTGCCCAAGCGAGCCATCATCACAGTGAGTCTCAAATGATAATGGCATCGCCATGCTGACCACTCTCTAGATATTTCTAGCATGTGCAAGTGTAGACCTGCTGGCATTGATGGATCAGACTATGCTTGCGACAAGTTTGTACATCATTGGCAATGCATTGGGGTCAACAGCACAGGTCTCGTGGATAGCAAGCGGATATTTCATGTGAGTATCATAAACATCGCGTGTGGAGCTCCGCTGACAATAGCAGTACTTCGACAGTAGGACAACTTATGTATGGAAGACTATCAGACATCTGGTCCCGCAAAATCATTCTGCTACTGGGCCTCGCCATCTTCTTTATCGGATCACTTGCCTCATCGCTGGCAAAATCTGTCCTTCAGCTTACCATCTTCCGGGCCTTCACGGGTATTGGAGGTGGCGGTCTCATGACTGTTGCACAGCTCATAGTGAGCGATGTCGTTCCGCTGCGAGAGAGAGGGAAGTACCAAGGAATTCTGGTGAGTGAACCTCGGTCAGAGTTTGAAGTGCTATGGCTTACGAAATCCGAAAGGGCGCTGTTGTGGCTCTCGCGAATGGCATCGGACCTGTCATCGGAGGTGCACTCTCGTCGAGTTCTGCAGATTCGTGGCGATGGATCTTTAGAATGCAACTACCCTTGACCCTTTTCACGACCCTCTGTGTGCTATTCTTCATGCCTCTGAAGAAAGTCGAAGGAGATTGGAGAATGTGAGTTTAATGCTCGGAAGCCAAGATCTCAACTGACATGGTAAACAGAAAGCTCAAGGCTGTGGACTTTCTGGGCATTTTTCTTGCCTTGGCTGGAATGACTGTTGTCATCCTGGGATTAACCTGGGGAGGAAAGGAATACTCCTGGAATTCCTCGCAGGTCATTGCAACATTGGCAGTGGGCACAGCAGTATCTGTTGCTTTCATACTGTGGCAGTGGAAAGGCCCTCGATACCCATTGATACCACGTACGCAACCCCATCAGAATATTAGATGTGTTTTTCTGACATAGACTTAGTGCACATCTTCAAGTCCAAGATCGTCAACGGCGCATGTCTAACCATGGCCATCAACGGCTGGAACTTTGTCATGCAAGTCTACTACATCCCCTCCTTCTACCAACTCGTCTACGGATACTCCGCCACCAAAGCTGGAGCAATGCTTCTACCCATTACACTACTCCAAACCGCCAGTAGTACACTCTCCGGGCTAGTCGTGCACTGGATTGGTCGGTATCGCGAGTGTATCCTGTTTGGTTGGTTATGCTGGGCCATTGGGCTTGGCTTAATGTCAACTCTTGATGAGAATACAGGTGTTGGTAAACAGATTGGCTATTCGGTGCTTATTGGAGTGGGTGTTGGTAATACACTGCAGCCGTAAGTTGAGATTATGATGTTTCTCGGACTTGAGCTGATGGTAATAGTGCGCTCATTGCTACGCAAGCCGGTGTCGAGAGGCGCGATATGGCTGTTGTTACATCATTCCGCAAGTAAGTGGCAGGCTTTGAACACAAGACCGTCAAACTGATAATATGCGATAGCTTCGTCAGAAACTTGGGGGCAACTTTGGGTCTTGCAGTATGCGGTACAGTCCTGTATGTCAAGCCATCAAGAACATGACCAACATTCACTGACTTCTTTAGGAATAACGTGTTAGCAGGCTCTCTGTCCTCCCTAAACCTGGACAAGCACGACTCGAAGACACTGCTCGGAAATCCACAAACATTTCTAGACACAGTCTCACCAAGCGAGGCTGAGAAGATCCGCTCCGTTCTCATCCCAGCCTACAGACAAGGATTCCGCATAATCTTTCTCATAGGAGCAGGTGTCGCAAGCCTTGCGTTTTTGTTGGCGTTTCTCTTGATGCCCCAGGTTGATCTTACTCGACCGGACGACTCCCGGCTCAAAGAGGAAGGTCGTAAGGCTTATGAGAAAAGACGCAAAAGCGCGATGTAGTGCTAGTGACGCAAGAATTACATTAGCTTCTTTGTTTTCCTCGCGGGATTTATACCGTAATATGTGGGTTCTATAGAAATGGGCTTTTTAACGTGACTGAAAAACGGGTGAGTTTCCGGACCAGCGGTTCCAAGGGTGTTGTTATTCTGGTTATTGTGAGTAGGCTGTAAATATCAAAAGGTATAAGAGGCGACATAAAACGATTGATGGGAAAGAGAAAGGTGGTTCTGGGAATAGGAACTTTTGAGGTGGAATGCGACACCAAGGGACTCACGGGGTCTCGGTTCACTAAATGGGGTAAAAAAGCAACAGTCGGTATAGCTTATCTTGATTTTTCGACATTATCAAAAAGATCCTTGACAGTGCCAGTGCGACCTGTCAGTAACGGTCCGCTCAAGTGGTGCGTGACATTGAAGGGATTTCCCGTGAATTCTGCATGAGTAATAGCCTACGTTAAAATTGACTCGGGAGCTAGGCCAAGAAAAAGAAGAAGAAACCCTGTAATGTCATGGTATTAAACCGTGCCTGAAGTCATAGTTGCACGTTCTTCACCACATCTTTAGTGTATGCGGCTATTATGACGACCATTTTAGCTAGCACAACCTCCAATCAGCTACAGCGGAGAGACTCACCGAGCTGAAAGTTATTGGCTGCCCTATAAGATTTGCTGAAAACTTACACCATATAAACTTGGCAGTAATACGACCCCGTGCTGAAAGACTGGAGCTGGTATGCGGCCGTGACATGATTCGTAGACGTTAACATGATGGGATGATGGGAGAACCGAATAACGGGCCAATGCTTAGTTTCCTCCTCTCGGGAAAGCCCCTGACCAGATTAAGAGAGCGGATTTGTCAGAATTTTTTATTTTTTTTTGATATATTTTATGTTGACCAAGCCGCACTCAGCCTGTTTTGAAGTAGTTCGCCCTGATTCTCTGCCGCAGATACCTTTTAGGGTAGAACCTGCCAATCATTCTTGATTCCAATTCCAAGTCATCAGTATTATCTGAATAATGGCTGGTTTAAGCCAAAGCCAAAGCCATCAGCGCCCTCTTCTTCCTGCTGCACCGCAACAACCACCTGCGCCTATCCCCCAGAACTTCCTCCCTCGTTATCCAAGAGTAGGCGTCTCGATTGCCTGCGAGAACTGTCGGAAGAGGAAGACACGAGTCAGTTATCAGAGAATTTCCATATTTCGATAGCACCCTCATCTAACTGTTTATATAGTGTAATGGAAGCCGGCCTCGTTGCGTGAGCTGCTCTCGATCTGGCACGGAATGCAAATACTCCACCACGAATAAAGACCACGAGCTCCGACGACAATTGGAACACCTACAGACCGAAAAGACCGAATGCCAAAAGCTGATTGATCTACTGCGATCACGAGACCACGATGAAGCAAACACAATTCTTGATATGCTACGGCAAAGTACCAGCGTGCACGAGGTTCTTCGTCAAGTAGAGCATGGTGATATGCTATGCGAACTGTCCCTTATGTCTGAAAATAGGTATGTAATGTCATTTTGTATCTCTTTCGGCCAATTCCGCTGTCACACTTAAGAGGTAATCCTGTCATTCACTGTTTGGCTACGGATATCCTGCTTGCTTTGTGTTGCAAAGTTCAGTTTCCCTTGCACACTAAGTTAGCTTCCTCCTGAATGTGATACTCACGTGGTTCATTATTTTTCATCAAAGACCTCTATTATCATGCCTTTTTAAGCATTATGCGCTCTTATCTTGAGCTCCTACTAACTCAACTCAAGCAACATCGCCACCGCAACCTCTCCTTTGCCCTTGAGCAGTAGATCCCTAATACCGTCGGACACAGTTTCCTAAACCGGGTCATATAGCCAAATAGACAGAAGGAACTTCCTAACTAGTAGTCGCTACGAACTTGGACCAGGTTTTCGAAGCCAGCATGTTGTGTTTGACCAGCACAATAGAAACTCCTACAACTTGATGGGATGAGATATCAACCAACACATTTCGCAATCCGGAAACGCAAAGATTAAAAAAAAAAAAAAACGAAATCTTTTACGTCGCCGACCTCAATACTCCATCCACTTAGTCGGATAAATTCATGCGATACCATAATACCACAGCGAAGTTGATTAAGAAACACGCACAGATCAAGATAAACCCATTTTTAGACATAAAATACAATGCAGTGGTATCACCCGATGCAAGATTCTCTCTTTCTTGACTTATTATAGGGAAGCTTAATGTGAACATACCTATCCCAGGTCATGTCAGCTCATCTAGAGAAAAGCCCAAGAGGATGCTCATAAGGGGGTCACAACACCCTCAAATCACGATGGACTATTGAAGAGGATGCTTTGGGTGAGCATATTGACGGTTGATTGACTGGTCAATTTGTAAGAGGCATACGAACTTCTGACAGCCTCACTGAGGGGCGGCAGATTGTGCGAGGGGTTGGTGGCATAACTTCTTTCTCCAAGAAACCATATAGCGGACTTGAATATAACATTTACGAGGAATAGCCGCGATACATAAGTCAACTCATATTCTGTTACAGAGTTAAGTAAGAACGAAGTTTAGGGAACTTATCTAAATCTGAATTCAATGAATTACGCCCAAATGAGGAGTTGGTGGCTCCAATTTCCTCATTGGATGATGGCTAACGTGGTCGATGAATGTTGCTATCACACCATTTAACGATTTCTCCTCTCAAAGGAAAGCTTGCACTACATCCAATGCCTACCATTAACCAATAATGCCAGAATCGGTTCAAAACTTGAGAAACACAAACCGAACCTTGCGTATTCTGCAGGATGCTGTCAAGGGCAACTATGGAGTCCTGGCAGCAATATGGTTTGTCACCCAAACACTTAAACACTATTTTTGCTAACTAAACCTCAGTTACAATATTGAACATCTCATAGCCATAGTCCAGGCAGCCGAATCCAAACGATCTCCTCTGATCTTGCTTCTGTTCCCTTCTACTCTGAAGCAGCTTCCAACCTTGGCCTGGGCAGCATCCGCAGCTATCAAATCACCCAGCGTACCGCTTTCTCTTCACCTTGATCACGCACAAGATGTGTCACAGATCGAAGAGATTGTGAGAACCTTGCCTTTCGACTCTATCATGGTCGATATGAGCTATTATGATCACGAAGAAAATCTCGCCAAGACTGAAGCCCTTACAAAACTGTGTCACGAGCGGGGTATTGCTGTTGAGGCGGAGAGTGGACAAATCAATGGAGGGGAGGACGGCATTTCTGATACTGGTGATCTCAAAGGTGAATATCGTTCATCTCCCTAGTAACAGAGGCTAATCGGGAACAGCTCTGTTTACTTCTCCCGAAGAGGTTGAAGACTTTCTCAAAGCAGGTATCGACATCCTTGCCCCAAGTGTCGGAAACATTCACGGTGATTATGGCCCAGAAGGACCAAAACTCGACCTTGAAAGGCTTTCATCTATTGACAAACAGATTCAAGGACGTGCAGTAATGGCACTTCACGGGACGAATGATTTCACTGCTCAGATCATGCAAGACTGCATCAAAGCTGGAGCCGTAAAGCTCAATGTCAACAAACTGCTTTTGGAGGTCTGGCACGTCCATCTAATGGAGAATGCACATAAACCTTTTATGCAGCGGGTAGATGAAGGGTTAGAGATACTGCAAGCTGAGGTTGAGAGGTGGATAGATATTTGTGAGAGTGCTGGCAAGGCATAATCAGATTTGTAGGATGTTTTACTTAAATTTCACATGATGCCTAGCATTTCAAAACAAGTTCTTTATACTGAGTCTTTTAACGATCTAATTTTTCTTTTCTACATATTAGCGAACTATTTTGCTTTAATGCGTGCTGAGATGTATTTGCTTTCGTCGTTAGACTTCGTATAAATCGTTCCAGAAAAGGATGTCATTCAGAATTTCTTCAGACAGATTGAGTGCTGCGAAGCTCTCTCGACGAGGAGTTCGGATCTTGACATGGACCTGAGCAGCTGTCTTCCACCCAAAGTAACCTGCCATTTCCCAATCGACTAGCCCAACGATCTTGTCATTGTTCACAATACAGTTCGATAGAGTAAAGTCATTATGCATAAAGGAAAGATCCGGATCACGATTGTTTTCTCCAAAGATAATATCGTACTCGAGCTCCCGGATGCCTCGATGGACTTGAGGATCCGCGTCTTCAACGATATAGGATCGGGTCGTGCTTGAAGAAGGAGGCTGGATCGTGTTCAAATCTCTCAGGATACTGCGTGCTTATTCTTTGAATCGCTGTTTCTGTGCCGCGGAAATGTACTGCCAAGCGATGTTAAGGCCGACACCAGGAATTCTCTCTTGGACCAAGACATCCCCGCCATTGATTTTCTCTGTAAAGTAGACGATAGGAACTTTGACGTCTTTCAACACCGTCCTTGCTAGAGCAGTTGCCTTGACTTCATTTGCATCTGCATAGGAGAAGTCTCGACTTGCGCGTCTGCCTTGAAGCCGAGCGTGGAGATGGCTTGACTTGATGATGACGCTACCGAGGGCGAATACATCTCGAGCTCCCTCCAAGCCCTCATATATCCTATTAGAAGGAGTACAAAGCTCCAGTACAGAGGCCCAGTACTTCAGAGAATCTTCCGAGACCGATTTGGTGTGCTTGGGGTCAGGCTGGAAGTCGTCTGGAGCAGGGAGGTATCGACCATAAAGTGGAAGGTCAGAGTATCGGTCATTTGTTGGGATTTTGGTCGGGTTGGCTTCGTATGGGTTCATGTTGAATGCTAATTGATATATCGTGAAAAATTGTAGCTTTTTTTTTTTTTTTTAATGAGGGGACGCAGTTTCAATGATAAAGCGTGATGTTCTTTTGCAACGCCCTGGTTTTACTAAGTTGGAGCCTAGTGAGGCAGGGACTGATTGGAGATGAAACGCGGCCATGTTGTGCTGATTAAGGCAATAATCCATGCTGACTACTTCAAGTGTTTATGAATTTTACAGATACGTTGGGTGTTATGAGGTTCATAGGGCCGTGAATAATCTCAAGAGGATTATAAGCAATTTTTAGCGAATGTATATGAAGCCCTCTGCCTTGTTGCATGAATTTAATGCAGTGACTTTTCCCTGCGTTCACTTTAGCTGGAAATAGTTTACCTCGGGAACGATAACAAGTTGTACTATTGTCTGCCAATAAATATGCACAAGGGATAGGCAATTGGATTCCAGGATTACATTAGTGATGTTAATGGCAAGGATGGCCCTGAACTTGATATATTAGGTAAATGCGGGCTAACTTGATGCAAGTTGAAGTATTTAACTTATAAACACCGAGTATGCAGTATACCATTGTCAAATCCGAGAATCTCCCAACAGTCTTTATGACCATCGGCTTCTTCCAATACTCTTCATCTCCCTAGTGCCACGCAATGATTCTTCAAGAAGAGGCATATCCAGAGTCATTATCTGACATATCCTCATCGTCTGAATCTTCCTCCACAAATACGTCTAGATTGCCGGCATCTTCAGGCATCAGACCTCCCAACAAAGGAGGAACCACATAAACAAATGGTCTCTTCTCCCAGTATTCCTCCCACTCAGAAGGGAATAATTCAGCCAAATCAGAGGGTACTTTGTTTCCTTGCCCCACCAACTCATAGAAATGACAGTATAAAGACATCCGAGTGTCAGACCACTGGACCATTATGTTGTAACCAGGAGGGAAGGGGGCTGGTCCGGGAAATGCAGCATCTGCCAGCGCGTCGTAGATCTCTCTGCCGAACCCAAAGGGACGGCTTGCAAGATACTCGTAAAAGCCTTGAAATAGCCAGGCTCCTTGTCTAATAAAAGCTGCGATAACAGTATTATTGTCTCCAGAGTTTACCAGATACCTAAGAAGAGGTGTGCGGCCTGGGATGTCCCAACTGTTGATATCGGCTCCATAGTGCACGAGAGTCTTAATTATTTTGACCACTTGGGGCACCATTCCTAGTCGATGGCATTCGACGAAGTGGAGAGGTGTGCAGCGAAAAGGATCTCTGACATCGGGGTCGATGCCCTCTTCAAGGAAAAGCTTGACCATTCTGATGTCCCCGTTGCTCACTGCCTGGTGAAGAGCATTTAGGCCTGTACCGGTGTGTGTGATGAAATAAGCCCCCTTGGCAATAAGAAAATCGGCCATGTCGACATTACCACTCTGTATAGCAAAGTACAGAGGGTTTGCACCTTGCTCAAGAGCCATCGTTCGATACTGCTCATCGACGCCCTGTAGGCAATCCTTAGCCAGCCATACGCTGTCCGTTACAGCTTTACTAGCAAAGCGAAGAGTATAGTGATCCAAAGGCCCGCTGTTCATAAAAGGCTCGTTAGATGGGATTCGCTGGTGGCTGTGCCACTCCGCGCTGTCAATACGGACGCGGTGGTTGATATCGGCACCACTGTCGAGAAGAAAAGAGACCATTTCCTCGTGGCCATTGTAGGCAGCCCAGTGAAGAGCAGTGACTTGGTTGCGAAGGTTTATAGGAACTCTGTGGCCCTTCTTTGGCACGTTGAGTCCGACTTTGTAGTAGGTGACCGACTCTGTCATATCACCAGAGTTGATGTTAGCACCCGCTTTGAGAGCTCGTTTGGCCCCAGCGATATTGTTACGCTTGGCTGAGATCAATAACGCGGCAGACTGGTTGTCCTGGACATCTCGACGGTAGATTTGCCCGTTGAGAAGCTTGTGGAAGTCCTTGCAGGTAGCTGCAAGGTTGAGGGCATCCTCATACCGCTGGAGAGGGTTGTGCTTGGGCTCGGGCAGAGCCCAGTTGTCCCACTCCCAGCTCTCCATTTGATCGAGAGCATTCATCTCAAGCATGTTGTCGACGACACACTGGATGATTTCGGGGGGGCAGGTTGGTGAGCGGAAAGGGTCGTCCATTGACGCCAGAAACTTGGGAAGACATATTGCTGGTTCGAAAGAAGTAATATGTAGTGTGTGTTGTTATGGATTGTGGTCTCGTTGACAGAGAACAGCAGACTCTATGAAAGAAGTATAGGTCTGTGCGTGCGTGTGTGTATGTTGTTATAGAATATAGCAAGTTTGACTGGCCAAAGACAGCAGTAGACTTGAAAGAAAATATGCCTTGATGGGAGTTGGGAGAAAAGGTATAGCAGTTTGTGTAGTAAGTTCTTGTGTATAGCAAGTGCTTGTGTAGTAAGTGTTTGTGTGTAGCAAGTTTCTGGTCAAAGACTGGAGAGGTATGATTGCTAGAGAAGATGAGATGAGAAAGGAATAAGATGAGGGGAACCTCTCCTTTTATAGACGTCTCCAAGGGCCTAGCCCCTGACCGACGAGAGTTTCTCTCTTTTTGAGCAGACCAACTGTGCAAACTATCATCCCATATACTTGAAGAGCCATAGGTCAGGATATTCCCCAAGAACTTCCGGCAGCTTGTGCGTGAACCTATCAGCCTGATCACCAGAGCAAACCACCAATACAAGACGTAGGCTTTGCTGTAACTCTTAATTTTGTAAATTCTACTCTCCTTTTATTGGTCTGAGATTAGAAGTGATTGGCGGAAGGATTTAGATCTAAATTCTATAAATCTAAAATTTTGTGCAGTTATAGAACTTTAATTTTATATTTAAAAGTATTTTCTTATTACTCCGACAAACAAATCACACCGAGCAGCTTAAGTGATAAGGAATTAAGCTTCTTCAGCTGTCAAGTGTTCTAGAAGATTTGAGTAAACGTTTATTCAACATACTCTATACAATCACGCAAGACCTTACTGGCCAGGTGATAGAAATGCTTCGCCTCTAAAGTCAACCTTAGCTTCCAGAGACGGTGTAATGGTATCTTGTCTTTGACGTATATCAATAGTTGATGGCTGTAAAGGCCATTCCTGTCACTAGATAGCTAAGTCCGATTCATCTCTAATGAATCAAGGTTGTGTTCAGTGATAACTCTAAAATTGGTACTCGTTTCCAGACGTACCATTTTCATTATACGTGATATCGTCACCTCGAACCATGTGGAAGAATGTGGTGAGAAGTTAATTATTACTTGCGCTGCAATGATTGGGGGCTTTCCAGTTAAGATCCCGATTGAAGCCTGATATCGTGTGCCTAGGTTGTTCAAACATGCGAGAGTCAAAAGTAGGAGTTTGCGGATCTTATGGACGACCCTTGTGCTCAAGATGTTCTGTCTAGCACAAACCAAAAGCTCGCCTTATCCACACAATTTAGGCAAACTCGCTTTCCTTTTACTCGCGGACAAGTTATTGAGAGCCAAATCAAGAACATAAATCGCCTTCCAGAATTTTTTGTAAGAAGAAGCTTAAGTCAAAGGCGAATAAAATCATAGCCCTAATGTATAACTTTCACTCGTGATCCTCAAACCCAGGATATCAGGATAAAAGGTTACGATGTGTGTTTAAGGGTTATTGCTTATGAGTCATACCTCCGCATTTACCGAACAATTAACGAAGCGGGGACTCTCATTTGGAAAAGATTGTTCAACCTGTGGCCATGAGAGTGCTAGAAGATGGATTGATCTGACAAAGTTATGATCTGTCTGTCAGCGAGCCATATCAAGCCAACACGTTGAGAAACCTTCATTCCTTCCTCATGCTTTAGGCAACAAGGACACTGCCTTTAGTGAAAAGAAGGCATACGGCGAACCAAGTCTTGGTGGGTGCATTAAAGGACTTTCGCAATTTACTTTCAGAAGACTCTATCGTGCACTTATATTTCTGATGAGGTTATGAGTAGATAGAGGACGAGCTCACACAAGGTCCGATGGTGGTTGGTGCCCAGCCAGAGTCGAAAGTTGGGGCCGGCGTTGGCTCCGGCAGTTGAAGAGATAATTTCTGAGAATTTGACGGCCATGGTAGGGCTGCCTTCTTAAATGAGACATATTATACAAATAGTTCTAGAAATTTTCTATAAAACATTATTAGTATTCCTTAAATAAAGTTACAGTTAAAAATCTTCATCTACCAAGTGGCTCACGGCTTCAGGGACAAAACTTTGTATGGAGTTGGAAGGTTTGTCATCGCAATCAGTCAATCACAAGAAAACTAGAGTTCAGACAGAGCAATGACATCAACGATGCTAGTGGTTCGTTCAAAGTGCTGACCCTGATAGCGAATCGCCAGAAAAGGCAATATCAGATCATCAGAGGATTCCTACAGAGTCAGAAAAATAAAATACAAGCGAGCACCAATACAGTAACAGCTTCAACCGTCATGGAGACGTTTCCTCATGGAGCATTCGGAGACGGGCTGATTACAAACACTGTTGTAACAATCGCGCAATGACCTTGGTCCAAATGTGGGTTCAACCTCGGATTACCAAGCCAAATCCAGCTTTACAATGAATAATCCCCAAGCAACCCCTCACTATGCTGTAGCTCTACGTAGTATCCGTGAACCCATATCATCATATAAAGTCCCCAGCCCTCCCTCAGGCTCATTCTCATATCTATACCCTCAAATTAATTAATGACATCGCGTGTCACTCAATTGGGAAAACAACTCTTCACAATGTCTCAAAAGATCAAGACCGACATCACCCTCTACACCACCAACACGCCCAATGGCATCAAGCCCTCTATTCTGCTCGAGGAGCTCAACCTCGAGTACAAGGTACACTCAATCTTGACAGCAATCAACACAGCGTTAATGGCCTCAGGTGCATCCTATCAAGATGACCGAGAATGAGCAGAAGGAGGAGTGGTTCCTCAAGATCAACCCCAACGGTCGCATTCCTGCTCTCACTGATACCCTCGACGGCAAGCAGATCCGCGTTTTTGAGAGCGGTGCTATGTTGCAGTATCTCGTTGATCGCTATGATAAGGATCATAAGCTTTCGTTCCCTCATGGATCTGCTGAGCATTGGGAGATGACCAGCTGGGTGAGTTTACTCATTCCAACAGACCTTAGATCATGGCATTAACAATTCGCAGCTCATGTGGCAGATGGGTGGCCTCGGTCCCATGCAGGGACAAGCCAACCACTTCAAGCGTATGTTCTCACTTATACTTTTGATGACACTCTACTGACAGACTTAGGCTATGCTCCTGAGAAGATCGAGTACGGCATCAACCGCTATACCAACGAAACCCGCCGTCTCTACCGCACCCTCGACACTCATCTCGGCCAGACCTCATCTGGCTACATCGTCGGCGACAAGGTGACCATCGCCGACATTTCCATCTGGGGCTGGGTCGCCAGCGCAAGTAAGTCTCCTCTCCTCAATCACCACCACCGCGACTCTTCACTAACACGCGACAGAATGGGCCGGTATCGACATCTCTGAATTCCCTCACCTTGAGAAATGGCTCTTCAAGCTCCTCGAGCGTCCTGGATTCGAGGCAGGTCGTCATGTTCCTACGCGCCACACTGCGTTTGAGCAGCTCAAGATGAGCGAGGAGGAACTTGAGGCTAAAGCTAGTGCATCAAAGGCTTGGATTCAGGCTGGTATGAAGGAAGATGCGAAGAAATAAAATAATGATAGCATGAACCAAGCGTAATACATTCTGTTAACCACCTTAATCATTAAACTGCAGACCGGTCTTACTTCTTGACAACAGCCAGCTGGCTTCGCACCGGCACATTTTCCTCCCTGCCAACCTCTGGGAATCCCTCAACCTTGACGCCCTTGCGGAATATAACACAATGCGTCGATCCTCCAAAGTGGAACATGCCCGTCTCCTGTCCCTTCTTGACATGCTGTCCCTCCTTAACAGTAATCTCACACGTACTAACCTCATCCATACCAATACCGATAAAAGCAAGGAGTCCAATCGCCGGCTCATCAGCCTCAATCAGAATAATAGCCCTCGTCGCCAACGCACTCAAATATCCTTGACTCTGCGACAATCCCGCTGCCGAAATCTCGGTCGATCCAGGTTCACCTACACCTTCAAAGAGCGGCTCGCTGAAGTACGTACCGTCTTGGACGAATGCGCGTACGATCTTACCGGAGACGGGGGAGTGCCACCGGTGGTAGGAGAGGGCTGAGAGGAAGGCTTGGTAGATTGTTCCACCGGCGAATTTCTCAGCGAGAGGATCGTGGGCTAGCATGTCGAGGATGGAGTAAGGTTGACCTTTTGCGAAGAAGCGATCGCGAAGTTTGACATCATGTTCGATGTTGTAAACGCGTGATTCGCAACAATTGGCGATGACGAGGTTGTCATCTGGCGAAGCGACGGGACGAGCGCTGTCGCGGATTTTGCGAGCGAAGAAGTCTAAGGTATTGATCAGAGGTAGTTCAGTATGGCGGTGGTGTTGTCTTACCATCCCAGGACTTGAAGCCGTAATACTTGGCTGACGGGTCACACTCAAAGACCTCTTCGAACTTAAAGTTTGTCTTGTTGGGCTTATTGGCAACTTCAACGAGATCGCTGAGGCCGACAGGCCCGAACCAACCTTGTTTGTGATGACCAAGAACCTCAGCCGACTTGGGTGTCTACTTATCGTCAGTTCGACTCTCAACTTCATATCGGGTCAACATACTTTGAGAAACTTGCCCCAATGATTGAGAACCTTCTTCAGCATCCGGTTCACATCAGGATCCAGAAACGCCGCATAACCACTACCCTCATTAGCACATACTCATTCTCACCCTCACCTCTTAGAACTCACCTAGGCGTTCCCATGGGATAGTCAAAAATCGCACAAAGCGGCACCCCAACCATGCCCACACTCTCCGCCGCATCCGTCCATTCAGGCGCCGTGCTAAAAATATGGTTCAAAACCTGCAGCATCTGCTGATAGTCTCTCAACTGGGGTGTTCCAGTAGGATCATTCTGATACGGATGTTTCTGAGGGATCTCCTCAAACATCTGGATGAAGTACATGTACACGCGGGGTGTCTTCTCAATAAAGTCTTTGAACTCTTGGAGAACGGGGATGAGCTCCTTGGGGTTCTCGTCGGCGTGCTTTGTGACGCGTCGCATGTACTCTCGGTGCACGCGATGGTCGGCGGGGAGCCATGCTCCGGGTCTGAAGTGTTAGGACGTGGTGAGGTTGTGGTTGAGAGGAGGTCTTACTTGTGAATCCGGTGCTTGGCGGGGATTTTATGATGATCTCCGTGTTGATGAACCATTGTTACTGCTAATATCTTACACTGAATCAAGTGCAAGCATGTAAGTGAGTTCTAAATGCCAAGCAAAGTCCAAGAGATCTCCTCCATCTATATATAAATTTTACCCCAGGCCAAATCTCACCCTACGTCAGCATCTCGATGATGCAAATCACCCAGCCATACTAACAAATAAACTCCACAGACGGGCATTACCGCAGGGCAACAGATCCGAATTATCCGCTTCTAGAATGCCGTTATCCGTACGCAATTCCCTGATAATTCTCTCATTTTAATAATGAGAACTGCATGAATTGACGTGAATTCTTGTGCCGATCTCCCGATGAAACGCGTACTGTTCAAGGGTAATGATGACGTTGTGGGCGTTTTTGAGACCGGATTTTCCGAAAAAGCTTCGGCTGAGGGGTAACTTCGTGATATTTTTTGGGAAATCCCTTGGAATTACTTGTTTGTATGTGGAATACCTGATATTCAGCTTGAGATGGTCAATCTTCATACCAGATACATACAGACTTTTGTCAGTGAACTGATTCAAGCCTTGTTCAACCTTGGCACATACCGATCAAGGCTGATTGAACAGCCAAAATTGCATTAATCACAAAACAAAGCACGGCACGGCACCCAATAACTTAAAATCTTGTTATTCATCCGCTCAACTTCACTCTCCAAGATCTCTAATAACAAGATAACTGAGCAAGTTCCAGTTGCTAGAACTAACCCACACTAGAATCACCCAGACTCACTCAAAGTCAGAGTCAGAGTAAATCCCACCACGAAGCTCACTCTATCATTCCGCTCCAGTTCATGTCCCCTCCTCCTTTGGCAAGAATATAACAAGAAGTACCATTTTAACGGCAAACCCCCACTCAAGTATCAAAACGCAAAACAAAAAGCTCAAACGCCCATAATTAAATACAAATAATGAAGGACTCCGGAGAAAGACGTGTATCTCTCACATCACCAGATACCCAGACAGCCTACCGCTTGAGCCTGCCAGGTCGGTGAATGCTTGACCTTTCCACGAGTAAAGTTGTGTCTCAGTGACAAGGTCGCTATCTTTTGTCCGGATGGGGTGGAACGGATCGCTAAAGTTGTGACAAAGGGAATGGCAGTTGCGTCGCTAAAGAGATAGCAGGCTGAGTTGGTATGGTATGGTTTAACACAATGGCTGAATGCAAGCAGATTGTAAATGAAATTCGTTACGTCGTAAGTGTTGTCAGACACGTAGGGTAGGGAATGGGTATCCTCGATATCATGGTTCCGTCGATGGGCAGGCAGCGTGAAGATCAAGCCTTTACATTACCACACAGCATCCGCAGCCGCCCTTGCTGTCGTCCTCAGCAGGCTGTGGTTGTTGGGGGTGCTGCTGCTGCACTGGTCGTTCAGTAGATGGTTCCACCTTCGGTTGTTCTTGCGCTGGCGCTTGAGATACGTTGGGTGCATTAGATGAAAGAGGTGTTCTTGGGCTTGGAAGTGGGCTGTTTTGGGGCTTGTCTGAGATCTTAGGCATTGTCGAGTATCCGCCAGCGCGTTGAGTTGGGCTCTTTGTAGGCTCCAGCTTAAGCGGCCACTCTCCTTCTGGTGGCGATGATTCTCGTTGCATCTCGTCCGTCTCCTTAGTCTTGTCCACTTGGTCAAGCAGGTCCGATTTGCCAAGCTCGTTGTCATTGAGCGGTCGGAAATCTTTATCGTAAACGTCGCCAAACTTTCCTTCCTTCTCCCACTTCTCCTGTTGTAGACGACGGGCTACAGTCGGGAGGAGTTGCTGATCAGGAGGAAGTCGAGGATCAGGCTTGTATGAGTTGATCATCCACGGAGGATCACCTTCAGGCGCCTTATTTCCTGGCGACAACTCCCCAGATCGGGTCGAGGGTCGAGTTGAGATGCTGTTTCCAATAGAGCCAGACCTCGTCTTCGGGCGTCCCGTCGTTGTCGTGCCTGTTTTGGAAGGGCCAGATGTCTTTCTTGGGCCTGTCGCCTTCTTGGGCGAAGTATCGGTGCCGGTTCGTTTCGGTGCGGGTAAACTATTGTTGACGTTGCTGTTGATCGACACGGCATCGGATCCCTTCATCATATGCGCGCTTCCAGGTCGTGTCTTTTCATTTGTCAAAGTCCGTTCATTGTCGGGGCTCTCGCTTGTCTTCCTCGATGCTCGCTCGAAACGATCAACAGATATGGGCGCTGGACTAACCTTGGCAACAGGAATGCGAGAGCCTCCTTTGTGGCTGTTTGAAGTGAAGTAAGCATTGCTTTCCTCCTCGGCAATCTCCTCTGGGGTACGTAAATCCCACGATTCGCCTGCGATCTCGGGGTTTCGTCCTTCGACAGCTGTCGAGTTCTTTCGGGATCTAGGGCCATTCTCTGACGCGTCAGTACCACGGCGCATGGCGCTGCGACTTCGGTCTCGTCGTTGTTTGCTATGGTTGCGGGATCTTGGGACAAAGATGCCTGCTGCTTGGAGCTCCTCACTCTCTATCCTTGCCAACTTGTCGCGGTGAATCCATTTAGAACCTTCATCAACAACTTCTCGGTCGATGGGTACAGCATTGCGGCTGTATTCGTCTTCGGTCTGGTGAGGGCCATAGGTTTGTCCCCAAGAATTACCGTTCAAGGCCGGGCTAGTCTTGGATTCAGTGATGTAGCGCGCTCCCGCTCCGTCAACAGAGTTGTGCAGCTTGGCACTCGAAACATTATCGTGCGAGTTCACTTTTCTGCCAACTCGGTCCATGCCAGAGTGGTAAGAGTTCGAGTTACCATTCTGGGTAGTAGGATGGTTCTTTTGGGGGTATTCATGGTTCGTGCCAGCGTTCATGTCATTGTCAAAGTCCTGGCAAATCATCAGCATCCTCGCCCTGACATAAGTTGGGGTAGCAGCCAGCATGTGGCGACTCCCACGCTTCGTACCTCCTTCTGGGGCATGTTGTATCCCCACGAGTCTGATTGACCATGGCTACTGCGCGGCGGAGTAATATTCTCGGTTGAGGTCGGTGCGGGTGCCATTGTGGCCATATGTATGGCGCCCGCGACCTCTAGAAATAAGAAATGTGAGAGCGCGTGGAGGGTGACAAACGAACGGCGATTGTTTCAAGATGTTTATGATCGGAAATCGAATGATATCGGTGTCAATGCTACCGGAATTTGAAGTAGCAACTATCGGTTAAAGGAAAGGTATTGTTCATAGACGCAAGCGGCGGTGCGTATGCGGGTCGGAGATGGTAACGAAGGATTCGGTGATAAAGGGGTGGATAGATGGCGAAGAGAAGTCGATTAGATAACTTTTGGTTGATGGAATATTGCAATAGACCCTGGACGGCCAACAATCAAGATATCGTGGTCACAGAGATATCATGGCTGGGAAGATCAAGGCGCGTCGGGCTCCGAGAGAGCTTTGCAGAGAAGAGAGGGTAGAACAAGAAGACAAAGAGAGACGATCCATGGGAGATTTCCCATGAGGGAGGGGGTTGGTTGGCTAGGCTTGCGGATTAAAATTGACACTGTGTTGGTGGGCAGCACCTGAATGAAGCCTGCGCCTGCGCCTGCACGGCCCCTCAGCCGGGCTAGATCCCCTGTAGGCCCCTGTACGGAATCAGCGAGCTCCAAGCGGGCTTTGATGGAAATACAGTAGTAAATTGACAGGGATAGCAAGAAGGAAAGCTCATGTGGCTCCAGATGGGATATGAATTTGAATGATGGAGAGACATTTCTTACAGGACTGGTTAGAGCTCGTTTGTTGTTTTTGCGATTGACTTACAAAGGTGCACACAAGTCTGGAACCCTTATCCAATACGAATGAGGAGACATGACTACGCCACGCTCCATGTACAATCATTACAGACCAGCCATTGATATCCATAGCATTGACGAGAGAAAAGCTCAGATACAAGCAATCCATCAATTATAGAAGCCCGCAGGCCATCATAGAGTCTGCGGTAAGTCCGGCTCCATTAGTTGCCGCCGCCGGTTGTTTCATTCTGATTGCTCAAGGCGAAAGAAAGGGAGAGCCAGCCAGTGAGTGGAAGGGGAATAAATCAACGTTTCCCCTGATGAGAATAAGCCGCGCCAGGGTTCAAGACGCCACTGACAGGGGCTCATTTGATGAGGCCGAGTCTTTGTTGCTTTTTTCTCAACCGTGAACCAAGGAATTGCTTGGTCACGCATTATGCACTAGAAACTCAACGTTGGAAATACGGATACATGCTCACAACAAATCAACGTGCCTCACTATTGTTATAATTCATCTGATATGGGGAGAACGGCCTCACCTAACTCAAAGTGTTGATACCGAGATTAGCTTCCCTCCAAAAGCCTGGCCCGTTGCGCTGGGAATGGAACGTTGTCAGCTGGCCCTGTCAATCCATCGACAGGGGATGTATTAACGCCTACGAATCAATGCCTTGTGAAAAGGAATAAGTTTCTCATTAAGTACAGGGTGAATGAAGCAACGAAAACAATAACTGTCAAACGTCACAATCTCCGTCGAATATCCAAGAGATGAAGTCATTGCAACAGAACAAAGAATAAAGCAAGAAATGGCAAGCAATAGAACGGGAACAAGTTGGTCGCTACATGAAGAGGTTACCAGTTAGGGTCGTTTTAGTGCTTCTAGCGCTCATTAGCGGCACACTGTCTGTGCACTGTACTCTTCTTTTGAGACGGTCCCACAGAACTCAACGGCACTTGTTTCTCCAACATCTCAGTTCATTATCGCAGCCTCCATCATTATTAAAATTACGTAGCATTCATTTTTTTCCTTGCTGGCTTGGACGCCCGAAACCCATCATCCCTTGTACGTTCCTGCGGCGTTGTCTGTGCTTTGACGTTGACTTATCCGCTACGAGAGAGACTCTTAGACTCTCTCTCCAGCCTTGATTTGGTGGTGATCGAGCATCCATCCATCTGATCCACCATCTGCACTGCAGCCTGCACATCATCCTCGCATTCTCAGGCACAAGCGAGAATAAACGCTGAACCACAATCATCTCAGGAACGACAAAGAAAAACCCCAGGACGTGCTTTTTTACGGACGCTCCCGTCTCGCAGCTGCACTAACATCCCTTGCAGTCGGAATCTCAACTACTTGACATGAGCTTGTCTTTCATTTTCTGAAAAGACCGAGAATTGTCTTAGACAACTCCGCAATCGCATGGCTGATGGGTATCCATCAGAAAACATTCCTCTCTTCACAAATGCTAGCGATTACACTTTCGGCTCCTGAGTTTAGAGAAAGTCAACCAGACTCTTGGGTTCAATTCAGCGTTCTAGAAAACGATTTCCATTTCCGTCGACGCCATGGCAGCTGTGAAGAGGAGAAGGACAAGAATCGTGTGTATATCAGATACCCACAACTGTCAGGTCAAACTCCCGAAGGGTGATGTCCTCATTCACGCTGGAGATTTGACGAATCAAGGGAGTCATGCAGAGGTCTGTAGTTCTGGCCCATATGGTCCCAACGGTTGTACAAGTGGCTGAAGCTGATATCTCCCAGCTTGCCAAGACAGTCACTTGGTTGGAGAAGCAGGACTTTGAAGCCAAAATCGTCATCGCTGGTATGCCTCTTCCTGGGACAGTATAGCAGCATCTGACTCTATTCGTGAACTTCAGGAAATCATGACATCACTCTAGATCCAGAATTTTATGCTGAGCATGGTCTCTACTTTCACAACAAGAATCCGCAGTCTCATGACGAGTGTCTACGACTGTTCACATCTTCGCCTTCCATAACGTACCTCTCTCACGAATCAGTCACTATCCGCCTCACATCTCCTTCAGGGCCGCGTACGCAGTTTAAGGTCTTTGGATCGCCGTACTCTCCACGTTTCGGGCTATGGGCGTTTTATTATGATGCTCCTCAAAATCCCAGTAACTGGTCCGATCTGACGTCGCTTTGGCAGTCCATACCACTTGACGCGGATATTGTGGTGACACACACGCCTCCAAGGACGCATTGCGATGAGACGGATGAACGGCGAGCTACTGGCTGCGAAGCTCTTCGACAGGCGCTCTGGCGGGTGAGGCCACAGCTTGCTGTGTGTGGCCACATTCATGACGGAAGAGGTGCCGAGCGAGTGGTGTGGGATCTCAGCTGTCGAAATGTTGCCTATCAAGAAGAGAACGTTGTCCGCTGGCAAGATCCTGGCGAGGGCAATAACAAAACCTGCCTAGTAGATCTGACTGGAAAGAAGACTCCATCTCTCGCCAACGATGGCTCCCATCCAGGTCGATATGGAAGTATAGGAAACCCTGGCGTAACGGACGTGCCTCATTCCGTTGACTCAGCAGGAGGTTCCCCATACACTTTTGGATCTGGCCCTGCGGATATACACGCCTCTCATGGTACTCTCGGATTGGGAGGGGATCCCGCCTCGTCACGGAGCGACCAGATAGCTCTCGCTGGGAGGATGGGTCGTCGAGAGACGTGTGTGGTGAACGCGGCGATCATGAAGAGTCGATATCCACACATAGGAGGGAAACAGTTCAACAAGCCCATCGTAGTAGACCTAGATCTCCCCATCTGGGAGGACGATAGCCATATCCATGACCCATGATTCGCTCTTGGCTTACCCTAGACTCAGGCTCGTGTTGATGCCCAACGAACCACGTTGGGAGAAGGGAGATGGCCTCAAACAGAGAAACAAAGCGAGAGCTTCTTGATAAGTTTACAGATGGTTGTGGGCTATTGATATGTTTGCTACGTTGTGACGCACCGTCTGCATTATGCAGGATCGGGATGCATTGGATCGATGTGGTAGTCGTCGTGAACCAACATTGGTAGCTTGGAGTCGTAATCGGATCCAACGGATGAACTGTAATCCAGTCGTAGTACATGAACGTGGTCCCAATGGTCATTCGAGGGTTGGAGGAGTGAGAGCTAATCAAACCTTCAGTTGAATTGAAACCTGGTTCTCATCAATGTATTACAATGTCGCGTCATGTCTTTGAGATGTAGTGACAGGTATTCAAAAATGGTTACCCTAGAGTTGGGCCGTCAGGTCACGATCAGTTCTCAGACTCCAATCGTCAATCATCCAGATCCAGGGTAGTGATCGATCGCCCCTAACAGGATGGCCTCACCAATCGTATAGTAAGTACTACAGCCAATATCTCCTTGATTTTACGGTGAAGCCATTCCCCTCCCATTGGGACGCCAAGGAGACAAAGAAATCTCCTCCTTTGGAATTTGAAACGAGGCGAATCCGATAATAATCCTTCACGTGCCTATAGCATTGACACCGACCAAAACCTCTCCTTGCTCATTCATGGTCGTCCGAGTTACAGAATTCAAAAAAGGGACCCAATCCAAACAAACAATCGAACCTGATCCTGCGGGGAACCAACAGGGCTCCGCCAAGAGAGGGGGGCAATTCTCTTCTCGCTTTCATTCCTGCTCACCGCCAGTCTTTGTCGTGATACCCTCAGCCCAATCGCGTGGCTTAGTTCCCCCGTGTTTTTTCTATCTTGGGAGCGGGCGAAGCCAAGGATTTATTCTCTTTTGAGCCCTGATGAATTTACATACAAGCACTAGATCAGTTCAGGTACGACCCCGCGTTTACCGCTCGGGAAGAAGCAAAAAGAATTAAAACATGGCACCGCGAAGATCTTTCCAGGTACAGGCTCTTGAGGCATTTGACCGACGCGGGTGTAGGCGGGATGTTCCCTGGAGAATGGGAGGTCATTAACTAACTAACTACGTACCTTAGACGCGTGCGAGGGGTCATGACATCGCCAATCGCGGGGATCGTCAAAGGGTATCTGTATCGATCGAGCTGTAGAGTCGGTGCCAGATGGATCAAATTTACTCTACAATGACTGACTATAAAAGATTGTTGGGCTCACATGGTGGATATCATCAATGATACAATCCAGCTTTGTCTCGTCAAAACTTGGAAACCTGATCTTGACAATAACGAAAAAGCCGGATCGGATCCAAGAATTGACGTCTGGTAGAGAGCACATCCACGTGGTGCGTCCTCCATCGCAAGCTACCGAACAAGCAAACGTCAAGGAACTCGTGCCGGGCCACACACTTAATGTTTCTGCCCCTAACGTCAACCGTATGATCGTGGTACGGCTTGTATGTCATTGCGCTTGAGAGATGGGAACGACGGCGTGTCTCGCGATAATTCTCGTGGGACAGGAATTCAATGTTTGTATTGTTGAAGCTTCAGAGGCAGAACTCTTCTAGAACCTTGCTGCCACTGATGTTTCATTGCTCACTCAGCTTGTAGCTCTACGCAGTAAGCATCAGCAAAAAGGTACTTTGGCGCTTCTTCTCAGGGATCAGCCTAGAAGCCCAGGCCTGTGATCCCCAAAGCCACATGCTGCGATCAGATTCAAGCACCGGCCTTACCTCGAGAAGGCTAGAGAGCTCTCGTGAGGAGGGTCTTTTATCAATCGTTGCCGTCTGCTACACCTATCAGAGATGTGCGCCCTCCACGCTCTTTACTCAGAAAGGAAACAGCCCCCTGGACGAAACTGTCGATGATCTTACTCTCCCTTCGCTCGTTCTGGCGGTGGCGGTTGGTTGGTTTTGTCTTTTCCCCAGGTTGGTCTCTTCTGTTTGTTCAGATGGCCCGGCTGTAACCTGGCCAGTTACGGAGACCTGGAGAGGCTTACGCGTGCTGAGCTGATCTTGGATCTTACAGACATATGTAGGAATGTGTGATTTAGCCTGGAGCTGAACAATCTTGTAGAAAAGCCCTCATTCAGAGACAGAGATGCTTATCTTGATTGGTTGGCATATCACAGAGATGTGATCAGATGCAGAGCCCGTTGGCGGCCCCGCCCTTTCCCGTGATGGGGGAGAGCTGTCCAATCACGTGCTAGTTATCTGGCCTTCTTTTTTGTCCTTGTCCCTCTCAGCCCAGCCCAACGGGCTCTAGGCCATGACGCTGATGACCACGAGTCTCTGATCTGGGGGAGCATCTGACTATTTCATCGTTCATCGTTGATCGGAAGAATATCATTAACCTTTGTAGTGAAAAGAAGGTGATTTGTGGTTCGTTACTCCATCACAGCTCGTCACACAGGCGCTTAATGAGTGGAAAAAAATATTGGTGGATGTGATGGATTGTGCAGCACCGTAGGACTCGAGTCTTCTCTTGGATGGTGTCATGCAGAGAAACAGAAATGCCCCTCACCACCATCTTGAGACCTTTCTTCTCTGGTTAATTGGTCTTTGTCAGCTTGTGCCCACTGCGTCTCTCTGCAGGTCCATCTCCTATCGGATGAGGAGACCACAGAGAAGCCTTCTGCAGGAATGCTCGTGTGTCTGGATGGTGTAGCATCCGCATCATGATACTCTCTCTGCTCATGAAGCTATCACTCCACATGGGCCTCACCCGTGGTTTGCTCGTCGTGGGGGTATACTAATTGTGGAGGCATCTATCTAAACGTCTCTTCAACCTTTCACCGAATATCCTATTCTCTAATTCATGATTGTTTACTATCGTGAGTCTCCAGGACACTGATCAAAAAGCCACAGCAACCAGATTCTGTATCCACAAAGAGCGCGCTGCAGGGGGTGAAGCGAAAGCTAGAAACGTCGCGCAACTTGGAAATGCAGGCCTCGTGATGCAATGGCCTGCGCCCACTATCACTATCCGGCACCACAAAGGGTCTCCATTCAGGGATATCTGCTGTAGCAGGTCGCCTCTTTCACTAGAACCGATGAATAGAATCGCGCGCTACGAGAGTTACAAACCCCTTCGTGGAGATAGCATCCGTACCTTGCTGGAGCCTTTAGCTGCATCGTTTGATCAAGCGAGCTGAGCATCAAGCTAAAAGAGCTCATGGGATGCTCGTCGCTATAGTGATTACATGCAAGTTTCTTGAAGCAATTGACCGCATGTATTCTCCGAATATCACCAGGGCATAGCTAGGAAGCTTGGCTGTTTTCTTGGCTCCAGAGCTGTTAAGAGCTCAAGACGTCGATCCCTGGAGCTCTACACACCGAGTAATTGATCGGCGATCTAACATTTGTTCTCGTGGCGGAAAGAATCATTTGCACTTTATGGCATCCTTTCTGGTGCAGGCATGATGCTGTCTTGCAATTCATGCCCAGATGGCCTCAGCGGTGTTCAGCCCAACGAGGAACAAGCCAGTCAGCCCATAGGTGTTGGTGATCCAATGAGGCGGGGGTGAGAGAGCTAATCGACTGTTGGAAAGTGATATGTCGTTGTTTGGGCTCTGTATGTTTGCACTTTGGCTATCCAATCTCAGAGGGGCTTGAGTAGGTTCACTTTTGGGGTCGAGTTTGCCTTAGCATCGGTGCGTCTTACTTTGCTCTGCTTAGCTTTATGGACACGATTTTCAATCATCAGTTAATCAGCCTCGCTTCATGTGCTGAAATAGAAACTATCGTTCGCATTCAGCACCGCCTCGTGTTATTCAGCTGGCTTAGATACAGCCTTTCGTTGCTAATTAGAGAAGACGCGCCAGTCATCAGCCTCACCGCCTCTGGCTTCGTCCCGCTCCCTCCCGCTTCCGTTCCCATCCCTTCCCGCTGGGCATCTCTCAGCTACCGATCGGGCTCCGTGATGCCCGCAGTTACAGGACCCCGTTTCATCACGGGGGGGTTGAATGAACGCCTGAGCGGCATCACAGGGACTGATGTTGCTTTTGCTGGGCCGATTGCATAGTCAGGATGTTCCTGGGCTGATTCTTACAGACAAAGAAAGTTTTACGGAGTCGTCGGATTGATCAATGAACGAGCGGACTTTCTTGTGACATATCCACTCGGTACCCTGAATTGACGATGGATGATCTGGTGAGACCCGGAGCATCGGATGCCTCACCTCATCATACATGAACATTGTGGCTCATTCTTACGACGTTCGCACAAGCAATTCATCAGCTTTCATGAGCTACCGCGGTTTGCCCCGAGATGGATTCATGTTGGATCTCAACAGAAAGATCCAGTTCAATTGAAGGGTCTTACTCGCCACTACCAGCCACTTTCAATTAAAGAGGTACTTTCGTCATCAGTTCTGTGCAACCGAAAAATCAGGTACCGAATTTTCGTACACCACTACGGAATTGCCTTCCACTAAGACTGATTGATTGATTGTTCAACGGGGAATGGATTCTTTCGGACATGGAGATTACTCAAATCCAGTAATTGATCAAAAATCCGACCCCGAATTATGACCCTGCATCCTTGGAAAGATAATCATAATTTCTGAATTTGGTCGCTATTCGGCTCACTCTAATCCATCGCGCTCCGCGGCCGCTTTCTCAGCCAGTTCGCGGGCAGCGAAACAGTGACGCGGTACTTGAGCGATAACCTGACTCACCAAACCTGGTACACTTAGCTCCGTAGACCTCGCCACTAAGATGCATGTACCTCAACGTGTCTCGACTCGTAAGACCGCGTATCTCTTGCAAACCGCGCCACGAACCCACTTGACATTGAATCAGGTCTGCCAGCGAGCCATTTCAGTGCAAAGGCCCTAGAGGGCCGTACAATTGACCACTAACGGCTAGTGGACCTCTCACTAATAAGCCGGTATAAGTGCGGGCTGCCAGCAATTCCGTCTGCTCGGGCTGTTCTTGGCTGGACTGCTCAAAGGCCTTCTATGCCCTTCCATTGCCAGCTTTTCTAACAGGATTCTCCATCGCTGTGACGCTGCGCTATTCGTCCGAGGCCGCATTGCAGAGAGAAACCCCTTACCAAGCATCTCGCTCCGGCCTGTCAGTTCACTTGGAGTTGCTAGTCAGCCCATGATAAATCGCCATCGCCGCGTTTCGAAAGGGGGCTAAGGGGGCGAGTTTTAAACTCCTGAAGTCTCTTTCAAGTCTCTTTACGAGCTTTAGAATCAGCGTTAAAAGTAAAATCAACTCGCCACGTTCCTGATTCTTTGCCTTTTGGAGCAAAGAACGGAATCCCTCACCCCAATTGTTTCCAATCTTCCGTTACATTTCGATTTTCTCACTCCACTCAGAGATACGTACCCTTTTCACCCAACCCCGAACCTCAGGCAGAAAGGTTCTTGGCACAGAAAAGGTACTTCCATCTACAGCTTAGAAAACACCCAACCACCTCGTTACAAATACACGCCTCGCGAGTCAATCACTTTGGCTTGATTATTAGTCTCCTACTCGTTTGATTCAATCTTTTAAAACCAAGTTATTCAGAGTATTTCGGTCAAATTCATCAGGCCAAGTGACTCTTCGAGTCCCATAACCAAGTCACGTCTCACAAACTCCACCACAGCGAGACCAGACCACGACGGGACCGACTCCATCTCAAAGAGGGACCAGGACCAACAAGTACCTACCTACGCATTTGCTGCCGCTTACACTCTACAGCACCCCTCAGGGGACCACCTTGGACCAGCAGCGACCACTAGCAACAGCTCAGAACCACGCACCACCAGACAATACAGGTGGACCACTCTGACCGGCACCCCCAAAGCCAGAAGGCGACCCTCCAGCAAGCCAGAGTCGTGGACCCCCTACTACATGGCGTCTGATCGTCGACTCTAGTCTCTCTGTCCGCCGTCTCTCACTATCGACCCTTGTACCAACGAATCACTCACTCTCTCCCCCCTTGTCGCTAGCCACGCTTTCGCCCGTGACTTCATCTGGCTCTTGTTCTTCAATAGTCAATACCCCAACGACTGCTGGTCTCCTTCTCCCGCATTGTTCCTCTGTTCCACTGTGGACGTGAACAACCAAACAACACCACCAAATCTTCACATCGTCACTTTCTCTCGTGTTCAGCAGCCGGCTGCTCACGTAAATAAATTCTTTTTTTTCCTCATTCTCGCCTGCCAACTCTGGTCTTTCGTTTGATCCAGCACTGCACTTGCAAGTATAAGTACAAGTTTCTGCCTGGCTCGACGGTACCCTGCAAATCCGAGCATCCACTCACCTTACTCTGGCGACGAGGCTCAAAGACACCAGACACCGCCCCCCTCAAAAGCCCAGACCACTTATCCTGCGACCGCCTCCTATCGCTGGACAACAACACCAATCCGGAGAATACCCAACTTGGCCTAATATACATACAACCACCCAGCCCTGCCTTATCCCTTGACAGCCTCACCAAGATCCGCTAAAGCCTCGCCCTTCCGACGACCTTCGGATCGATGCAAATAGACAGCCTCACGATTACCATTTGTTAACCTATATACTCGACTTGCAGCCCAACCGGTAGTTGGCACCAGATCGCCCAATATGTCTACAACAACTCCTGATCCTTACGAAATCTTAGGCGTTGCCAAAGATGCGCAACTGCCCGAGATTCGATCCGCGCACCGAAAGCTCGTTCTCAAGTGCCACCCCGATAAGGTCCAGGACCCAACATTAAAGGCCCAAAAACAGGACGAGTTTCAAAGGGTTCAAACTGCTTACGAATTACTGGCCGACGAAAAAGCGCGAAAACGCTATGATGATCAGGCCCGGTTAGCAGAGCTTCGCGAGCAGATGCGGGCGAAAGCAGCTGCGAGCGCCTCAAGTCGTCCTTCAGCCACCGCGAGCCCTTCATCAAGTCGACCGACACCTACATCTACAACATATAAATACGAGATTCGCACTAATGATCGCTCTTACAAGGCGGACCGACAATCATCGCCCGTCCGAGGATACTCATATTCTCGTTCCTACGAGGATGAGCATCCTCGCGCTGCAGATATCTTTGAGGGAGTCCGAACTGTGAGAAGGGAAAAGTCATACCAAGACAAGTCTTCAAAGCGTGAAGAAAGGGAGAGGGAGAAAGAGTCAGACCGAGCGCGAGAGAAGGAGTATGCCCGAGAGATCCGAGAACGAGAGAAGGAGAGAGATCGCGAGCGTGAGAAACGGAGAAGAGCTGAGGAAGCTATTCGCCGTGCTGAAAAGGAGACCAAGGAGGCCGAGAAGGAAGTCCGACGTGCCGAGAAGAAGAGCCGCGATAAGTCTCGCAAGCGAGATACAGAGGAGAAGAAGCGACATGTGAAGCCTTACATTGAGACCTACGATGGAGAGCCCATCTCATCAAAGTCTGAGAAGAAGAAGTCCAGCAAGAAGCACGATGAGCGACGCGAGCGTGATCGATCATCACACCGTGAGGAGGTTCCTCCCACGACCAGCTCGATGCACCCGCCACCAATTCCCGTGGAATACCAGGATAAGACACATGCTGCACTCAACTACATCCAGGCCTCCCGAAGTAAGGGCTCTTACGCTGCTCGACATGTTCAACCTCCCGCTCCTACACCTCCTCCTGTCAGCTCTCCTTTCGCTCCCCCGGCTGACGATGACGATGCCCGCCGATCATCCGCCAAACCCAGACGTGGATCCGCAGGCGAGAAGGCCTACAAGCCTGAGGTTGTCGATGATCCTATCGAGGCCACTCCCCCTACAGCTCGCCCTCACATCCACAAGTCAGCCACAGCTACTGGTGCTCCTACCGCATCCCCCCCTCGACGCACGAATACTATGCCCAATGAGGGTTATAGTCGCCACGTCCCAGGCATCTCTCGAGCTCAAACCTTCAGTGGCGCGTATCCCGAGCCAGACCCTCGCGGTCGTGGCCGAACCAGGATGCAAGCTCAGGTACCTGAGAGTGATGACGAGGATGATTATGACCGCTATCGACGGGAGCGTAAAGCTCACCGCAGTAGCAAGAAGCATCGCTCTCCTGAGTCGCGTGGCGAACATGTGATGCAGTACCGAGTCAATGATGGCCGCACAACGCTACAGAACTCATACTCACGCACGACTACCGCTGAGGAAGCTTACTCATACTACGCCCACCAACCCGGCGTTCGTGTCGTAGAGCGTCCTTCCATGCCCTCTCGCGATGCTACCTACTCTGCCGGCTACGCCAGCTACCCCGGAAAGGTCAAGACTTCAAGTTATGGCGATGTGCAATTTAGCGAGTACCCTGCTTACCGCGAAGCCTATGCTGCTTAAACAGCTTAGCCGACCTTTCCATGTATCGTCATTTCACGGCGTTTGACGCATGTATTCCACCATATCGGGTTTTCTTTACCATCTCAGCCTTGGCATTGATATTATTGTTCTATTGTTTCACACCTCACGATACGAAACATGTCTTATGAAATACGGAATTTACCTCGATCGCAGACAGGCGATTCGGGATGTGGGATGAACGGCGCGACGGGCAGTGTGGATGTTTTGTTGTTTATTACCATTTAGCTCCTGGCATCTGGAAGGACTTTGGATCACTCGTGGAAAAGACAAGTTTGCATGATAGATTGTGTGTTCTTGGCTTATTCGCCGTGTGGTTTTGTTGACCTCAGGGCCGAATTATTTGTACGTCGTTCGGAGTGCGGCATGCATGGCGGGATGGCTCTCATTATTTTCTTTTTCTTACATATCATCATCGGCGTTGGGGGTACCACACTCGCTCGGGTTATCTTAGTTACTCAGTTGAACGAGACATCAGATAGAGACGAGGCAGGCCGGTACATGGCCTGGCTTGGTTAGAAATGAAGCTAATTCGCCTCAAACTTTACTTTACTTGCCTTGTGACTTGATGTGAATGTTACCCTGAAACAAGCCTCGGGGTCGTCGGGTGCAAAGAGGCGTGAGACTTTTGATTAGGACGTAAGAAGTAAACAGTTAGTCTAAAATTATTATACTGAAATTATTTGCCGCTAGTTCAAGATTTCTGTAACATGTGATTGAGCTCTTGTATCTCTTTTACCCTTGGATACCTGAACAGCAATAGACATTCCGTTCCATCACGACAACTTCTCATAACTCAAGCCTTGTCTTCAACCTCCCTACCCTAAGCCTTGGAATGATCCACCTATGCAAAGCTATTGGCAGCTTTGTCGATCCAATCATGTCCACATATCACTCCGCTCCTCTTTCAGCCTCTTGCAGGTTGAGTTGAGACATGTGAAGTTCTCAGACTCATAATGGCGACTTACAGAAAGGCGCACAAGCTGACAGCATTTCCCGTGCCGTGAAATGATTAACGGCAATGATTGACCGATTTTGATATCGCCACCAGATTGAACGGGCGTAATCCGATACGTCAGATTGCAGGTTGAGTCATACATCAAACGCCCTGAGTTGCAATGCGGCCTTGCAAAGGAGCCGCCGCGACGGAGGCAACAACTTTCGCCGAGTAATGACGCGTCAGTCCAAATGAGCAGAAAAGCGCGTACTCGACCCGAATGCAAGTATGCGTCGGGGATGGATATTCTTGAAAGTTATGCAGTTGAGGCGGAATTGTGTTGTTTGCTTCCCGATAACTTGACGGGAGAGGATCTCGTTTGGGAAGATGAGCCCGCGTGAAAACGCGCCGACGGGATCTATTTTGAGTTTGAGACCTGAAATGAGGGGAAGAGGACCTGGAGTGCTACAGACTTGAGAAAAAGACGGGCCGAGTTTGGATTACTGGTGATGATGGATACGCTTGATGAAGTTGCTGGGCAGGTTGAAGCTGGATTTCTGTGGCGGAGAGGCACCCGGTAGACGGAGAGATGCATTAAGGAGGGGGCTACGATATTCGGGCTGCAATAATTTCTGTTGAAATGTGATGATGTGTCTTCTGTTTCAGAGTCGTGCTGTTTTCTCCCGAGAGTTCTTGGGATAGTATCTCGTTTCGGAAGATGACGACGCATTCACGGGAAGCATTTTGAGTTTGATGCCTGAGTTGAAGGTAAGATAACTTAGAGTAGTACGGTATTACAAGAATGCTAGGCCTATTTTGGAACTCTGGTGATATTTGCTATGTTTGATCAGGCTGTTGGGTGAGTTGAAGTGGGATATCCGTGGCTGGGAGGCATCCGGCGGATGGACAGGTGCATTAAGGAGGGGGGCTATAGACTTGAACTACGAATGCTTGTTGAAAGTGGTGATGTATCTTCTATTTCGGGATCTGGTGTTTGCTTTTCGGGAGCACGAATGGTGCATCATCCTTGTCGTGATGTCAAACGGCATGAGAGACGCGGTGGGAGATATACCATTCTCGAGCACAACAAATAATTCTCGAGTTACAGTAAGTTTGACTCGGGATAATATACGGCCTTCAATACTTCAATCAGAATTTACAAGTCCAAAACACTGATGTGTAGACACGCGTTGGTGATGTGTCCGGAATAGAAGTAGTCGCAAGTTCCCATGCACGAAGCCGTGCCAAAGCTCAGCACGCAAATCGTGTGCATCGTATTGGCTATAATTTACAATTTAACGGACACCGCGTAATCAATTCCTCGGAACAATACACATTGACCCGTACGTTGTATGCACCAAGTCTTCCCGTCGTTGGGACGGAGACAATGCTGTCTTCCGTAATTATCATGCCACAGATTAATCACTACCCGACCACCGACATATCTTTAAAAATCGATGGAATCAGAATGAAATGCTATTCCGGTCTCGAAGATTGAGCACGCATATACCAGTTCTATCTCCCATCCTTTGTCCATTTCTTTTTCTCTTCAACTATCATGGTGCGGCTCCCCCTAGCCGTGCTGCTCTTGTATTATATTCGGGCCGTGAGGGGGCGGCCCATGCCTTTGCAAGTCTCGTAGGAGAGCGTTCAGCTTGCTTGTAGCACTTGGTATGTTTTGGAACAGAGAATGAGCCGTGGCTAACATTTTTGTATAGCATATCATCAAGTTCGACAGCTGGTTGAGGCCAAACTTGCTCTACTGCTCTCACTTATGTACGCATGCCCTTGGCCACCTTTGTCGATCTCCTCATCCAACCTTCGATCTTGACTTCAAGTGGACTCAAGTTTGAGACATCGGTTGACGGAGCTGCGTGGCCAGGCGATCGGGCGCCCCGGTAATCTCATTGTAACCCACCAGTGCCGGTATCACATCGTGATCAACATTGGACTATGCATCGCACAATCTATCAACTTTTCCCTTCCCGATGACAAGGTGTTGTGGGCAAGAACGACCTTGCTCTACTACTCTCTTCTGTATACATATGCCCTTGGTCACAGTCTCCTTATCCCACCTTCGATCTTGACTTCGAATGGAATCAAGTTTTGGACTTCGGTTGACGGGGCTGCGTGGATAACCTCCGGACAAGTGCAACATGTTGCAACAACGCTAAGGTCCTAGCTGATGACTTGTCGTTATCGCTGTCAGCTTGTGGGCTACACGCATGTGATTCAGCAACTAGACGAACAGCTTGTTTGTAACTTGTTACAAACGAGGTTAACGATCTAGATGCCATATGCCGTGGGTTACAAGTGAGTTTGTCATTTGCGATATGAAGGATGCAGTGCGCCTCTTCGACTGTGATCCTCACAGCCTACCTCAGTCAAAAACTTCATCTCCTACATCCCTACCCAAGCTTTCCCCTTCACGAGTTCACAAGCGCCTTTGCTACAACTATGCCTAAATCGAAACCAGCGTGCGGTCCAGCACGGATGACGTGCCCAAGAGACCGTCAGCAGATGCAGTCTACTCTATCTCCTTGCTTTTCCCAAGGCCTTCCTGCCGGGACATAGTGAACAAGGATGAGTACATGTCACGCACTTATACTGGGGACGGCCAGGAGATGGAGTTAACTGTGATGTCTCTTAAAATCGCCCTAGCACGCACATCACTCTACGAGTTTGAGATGAAGCTCCAAGGAGCAGTCTCCTCGCGCAATGAAGCCGAGAATACGGTCAACGAGACAAAGCTCATATGTTTGTCGAGTTTGAGGACCTCTGTGAGCTGTATGGCACAATGCACAATCTTTTCTGCCAGATTGCACTTCACGTTGCTGAGACGGCATACCTACTCCAGAAGTTCTACCCATGTTTGCTACACGAGCAACGCGAATCTCAACTTCAGCTTTTGCCCCAGAGCCTGCCACTCTCAAGAAAAGGAGCTTGGACCTCTCGACCTAGGTATTCCCTATCTAATGATAGGCACTATGCACTGGCACCTAGCGAAGATGCTTGACATGACCGTCAGGACACAGGCCGCTGAAAGATCCTGAACGGGATAACATTCGACAGAATTCTTACAACAACAATTTCCAATCATGGAACATCCATGTTCTCATACGTCCCTGCTACTATCGCTAGTACATGTCGACCATGTTATCATTCTTAGTTACATCTTCTCTATAATCGCTTAGATTGTTCTTACTGCCTCAGATGAAGAAAAAGCTTTTTATAAAGCAAACCTTAAAGCAATTTCCTATGCGGCATATCTACTTACAAAGCCCCAGGATGATCTACCTTGGGGTTAGGGTCAGGGCCTATGCACGGATGATGATTTACGGAAGTAGTAGAAGTTACAAACGAAGCTATCATGATGTGATTATTGCCCAAGATAGATCGACTGTTGAACCTTTGGGACGAAGGTAGTGATGTTTCCATGTGGCTGGAGATGGTCAAAGGAATACCAAAAGAAGAGCCCCCTGGAATCTTTGGAGCTACCAACAAACGACTGAGAAAAACACGGAAAGCTGATTTGGTCGGATTCACAGCATTGGTAAATTGAGCGATTGCTTCAGTAGTAGGTTACTGATCACTATACGCAGGATTACTTCCTCAACCAATCCATCATGGAAAACAACCGTCGATTCCCAGTCCCAACAGGCCTCGAGGCCATTCAGGCTTATTTGCCCATGCTATGGGAAGCAGTAAGGATCAGTTACGCGAGCTTGAAAGACTGCTATCGAATAAAGCCAAGAGTTCAAGCCTCAAATGACCGCTACGGAATGGCGATAAGCTTATAGATGCCATTGTCTATAACCTGGATCGTTAGATCGTTGCCAATCACAATCACACCACTGTATTCAACCCTTCTGGCTTGACAGTAAAACTCCCCCCGAGAGATTACTTACATCATTCTCGAAGAACTCTCTGATTTGTCTGACTTAAAATGGTAGCCAGGGGGGTCGCGGCCTTCAAAGATCGGTTGAAGGCAACTTTCGACGCTCACGATAACACTGTCATGTTGCACAACAAGGAGTCTTGGGAGCTACCCGTTGGGGTCTCGTTTGCAAATCATTATAACGCAAACTCTGCCATGCAACTCATCATCCAGATGTACCGTGACGGCCATGTAAATGAATGCTGGATCAACCTTTGTACCACCAAGTAGCGAGCTGAATACGCGTGCATCTCCCAGTGTTGGGGGCCCATCCACTCGCCAGGGGCAGCCAGCAGGGTCCAGGGTTTTGAGTGACATAGAGTCGCCTTGGAAGTGGAAGAAGGAAAACACTGCAGTCCGTCGACCAGTACTCGAGCCTTATAACACTGGACACTCGTACCAGTCGACCTATCCATGGGCTTCCCTATCGTCGACCGACTTATTGAAGGGCCTGCCGGTCGGGGTATCATTACTCTAGAGATGCTTGGCGATGGACTCCTTCAATCTGCAGGTGAAATGCCTCGCTTGCTTGAGGAGAAGCATCCGTGTCACGTCAAGGTATATCTCTCCGTCAACCGAAATGCCCGCAAGCCTTCATATGGCGTAAGTAATTCCGGATTACAACAACTTTAGTCGATACAGAGAGGCATCAAGTACAAATACCCATTCGAAGGATGCACTAAAGAATAAAATGCTTCATCAGTAACATCTGAAGAATATCTAGTGTGTCAAGTTATAGAGCGTTGCTATACTCAGGAACCTGTCAACCGACATCATCGACCACACTCGATATCTACCGGCTGTTGAGACATGTACGATAATCCAAGCAAGCGCCATGATACAAATCAACCTCGGAAGAAGCCTCAGCTGGCCGACGACCAAAAGAGATCGTGTGGAGTTGGCGGATCGACTGGGAGGACGGTCTAGTCAAGAGGATAGACAAATACTTTGAGAAGAGGCTGCAGGAGAAGAGGGATCACAACTCCAATTGGATCCTTGATTACAATGTCAGTCTTGACTGTTCGAGTTGTGCAACTCCTTCTCCTGCGCCTCGTTTTCCTCTAACTCTTGAGACACTTCCCGAGGAAGTGAAGATCCTGATCTGGGGATTGACCATACTACCTTTCACGATCTACAACATGAAGATAGAGCTTCAGGAGGGCTCTAATGAGTGGCTCAAGGCCAGTGCCAGTAATTGAGTGTGCCAGATGTAGGGATAGGGTTCTGACATCGCTAGTTCCACGGGAGATTGGCTGATGTGACAAGATTTATCTTGATTCATTCTCTCCAAATCTTGAAATTTGCACCAGTCGCTTACCGGTCTGGTCTCAACTTTGAAGATGACGATTACCATTGTTGATTCCCATCTAAGATTACTGGGGGTAATCCCAAAGCGATCATTCTGGGCAAATATCCACTCGAGGACTTGAATAGATCGATTGTGTTCTTTTACAGCTTTCTATCACGTCGAGACCGCACTCGAAATCTTGTGGGTCAGAAGACCAAAACGCCTAACCAGGATTACGCCTGGTTCTTCTTCTCGAGTCAAGAGAATATATGGCAGGAAGCAGGCGACATAATACGCAATGCCGCATCGACACCCACCACGACCGTTGATCCTAGAGCACTCGAACGAACACAATCAAGCTCAAGCCAAAGCTGAGGCAGGCCCTGGTGAAGCTTCACAACCACCTCACCGTGATGGCGGCCAGGGACAAGGTCTTCCGTACCATATCATCCGCGAATGAATCGATAAGAATACATGGCGCCATAACTTTAAGACGCTTATGGACAACATGTTCCTCACACAACACCGACCTGATACAACGAAACATGATGCGCTCAAAGGTCAAGGCTCTAGTCAAAAGAAAAATCACAGATATGGAGAAGGATAGCGGCTCTGTCGTTGACACCGAGGAAGACGAACCGGGCATTCTGGTGTCTCACCAAACCTTAATTCAACCACTTTCATGGCTGGGGCTATCGCCAACCACCACTTTATGGCAGAGTATTGCGAGAGCTACCGAGAGTCAGCAGGTGCGCAAGACCTTAAAGATGCATTAGGTTCTTTCTCTTCACTCCGCAGCAAAGGCATTAAACACATGCAGGACACAGTTACAGTATGTCGCTGAAAGGTGGGCTGGGCGCAATGGGCGCACATGTTCAAGCAGTTTATCGAAAGCTATGGTGCCGACCACCTCTTTAACAGTTTAAGACGAGATCAAAGGTTCTCAAGGGGATATTACCCTTATTGCCCAACGATATTGATCTATCTGCAGAGCTTCCACTTATATTCCCGTGAGTCACATGCAATGCTATCTCTTCCTTCACGCTAATAACTTAGCTTTCTTCAGATTCACGTACTCACATACTGTCTACCCTCAACGTCTCGCATTCCACGATTCGAGACTAGATCGACTTGCCAAGATGGAAGAGGAAGCGGCAGTCTTAACACACCTTCCGGGGACCAGCAAGCCCCAATTATGCCTCAAGCTGATCGAACAACCCAAACAATCTCCTTCACATGAAGCTGCCGTCGGTTGTTTCAGATGAGCCGGTCAATGTCGGGAGCTGCTTTCTCCCCGCCGACTTTGACACAGCAATCAGACGAATGGGGGTACCCAACGACTGGAGGGTATTCGAGCCAGCGATGCATATCAGCAGTGTCTCTCCTAAAGTTCGACAAATTTGTATTGGCTTCGACTGGGAGCAGGTATTTGTCAACAAGAGCTTGGAGTTTGATCGCTACTAGAAGATGCATCATGTGATGATTCGGCACAGTTGTGAAATCAATGGATGTACCGCCACCTACTCATCCAAGGGTCTCACAGCTTTATGCTACGAATACTTTGGTTCAAAAACCTCTTGTGACCGGCACACCGATCTTGCCGCTCAAAGAGAAGCTTAGTCCATTGAACCTGTTTGCCCATGCCGACAAGACATTGAGACACGTGGCTAGCTGACTATGGTTCGCTTCTGTCTTTAGGAAAATCGCAGAACTTTCACACAATGCGTCTGGCTCATGATACACTGCATGTGTGATGATGAGTATACGGAACGTCTGCGCCTGTGGCTACACTGAAGAAGTTCAATGCTCCCAGGTAAGTGTCCGCTGGTATAGCCTTTAGATTTCCTATGCTAATATGATTACAGAACAGCTTGGGTTGATGTGTCGGCAGACGCGGTCTACGCCATATCCCTCCCTTTCAAACCATTCCTACCAAAATAACTCACCCCTCAGGGCAGCGCGCCAAGCTTGCGGCATGACTGGTAAAAGACGCATTTTATAACCAGACTCCTACTGTCAAGGCGCGCCGGAACAAGGGTTCCAAGGTCCAAATCGACAACGACGCTCGATAAACAAGCGTTACACCGCTTCTTTGAAGATACAGTCGCTCCCCCTGATGTGTTAGTACCTCTATAACTAAGCTAGCACTCGGAGGGTGTCCCCAGGAGAATACACGGGAAGTCACACATTCAGGATTCTGTATATCCCATACTATTGAATACAGAGGTTCCAGTCGTGTGAGGGCTTTCTTGATCGTGCGCTAGGCAAGCAGTATGACTATGTGGGCAACTTGTTTACTTGCCCGGTACGAGATTGTCGCCTTCCTTCATCCTAAGCCACTACCGGACAAGCAAAGACCACAAACCGATTTGGGCGACATATGAACCGGATGTGGATTATTATCTCACATTATACCAAATAAGGACAATATCGTGCCTGAATGGTTGGCGAGCAATATTAATTATACGCCGCTGCAACTGACAAAGGGAGGATCGACATGTACAGGAGCCAGACTCGGATATCAACATGGATGAGTTCAAGAAATTTCTTGATATCAAGTTAACGCAACCAAGTCACTGCAAAACATTGCGAGTTTTCAGCGTCACTCCAACCACTGCTAACTATCCATAACCACCTGATCATCATGGTAGGACTGTTATGTGGCTTCTCAGGATCATGACCCTACATCACATATCGAGGGGACTTGGTCTGGCGTTACGAGGACACCGATAGCGACCCGAATCACGCTTCATACATTCTGGTCAACAATTCAACGATGTGGTGGCTGGAACTTGGTCGAGGCTACGAGCGGATGCGGGCTGCAATATGGAATGGCTTCGGACTGTACTCAAAAAGCTCAAGAAGGATAAGACGCATCGTCGCATGCATTGAGGAGAGATAACAGTATCTTCACGAGCTTCGAACCGAATTCCAAGGTGTAGACCACACTTTTTGAACGAGACTCTGCGAAATACGGATGTACTTGCCCCGCTATGCCTCAAGCTCGGCGAGAAGCCATATTCACGGAGGTCTCAAACACCAGGACTCGCTGCTCCTCAAGTAGACAACAAGTGCGCAACGCTGAATGATAACATACTAACCACCTACATCAAGGGGTATGCACTCATCCTTGTCTTTGCCTCTAGCAGCTGCACCTCTTATCGCTACTATCAAGCATTCTTCCTTGAATTATGCTAGTATTAGTAATAGCAGTTTCATCGCCACCATACCGTCATAAGTCAGCGCGGATCGCAAAGTCCCCATCGTTTTGGATTTGTTCGTCGCCATAAGGACTATTTTTTCGCTCTTGTGAGCGACACGTCTATTATTGCAGCATGGGAAAGCTTAAGTATAAATGTCAAAAGTGTCCACTGAGGCTCGACAGACGATGGAATAAGGACAAACATCAGGCCATATGTAACCAGGACCGTGCGAAAAACCAAAACAGTATGCTCGGAATGCAGCACGCCGTTCCCAAACCATTGGTCATCTAGCCAACGAAACCATCACCACACACGCTGTCCAGGAAGATGCACGGAGTGTGTCAAGGCTGGAACAAACTGCGAACGCGTTCAGGGGACACACAAGTACCTACGTTGTGCCAAGGATTTCAAGAACCCTGAATGTATGCCTTGTCCAAATGGATGTAGAAAGTACATCGTTCCGCGCGATAAGGCCCATCATAAATACAACTGTATGGTCCCTGGCTTAGGATCCCCATTTAGTAGGTAAGGTAGACTTATTCTTTATGATACCTGCCTGCGCTAATCTTCACATAGAGATCTACATCTCTATCAGAACCTATCAGAGGGTTTCATTGAATGTCAGGGATTAACTAGTCTTAGACTCTGAAGCGAAGAAGAAACTCTGACAGCCGGCGCCTTAGCAACGAGGCCCCTCCCTCTCTTATCTTGAGTGGGATTATTGCTACTGGCGCGCCCAGTGATGGCCGTGAGGAAGAGGCCTCTATCACATCAACGCGGTCCTATTTCAAACTCCCATGCCAACAGTGTGTCGAACGTGCGGCCTATGATAGCCAGGCCATTCTGCAATGTACTGAGTGGCCTGAATACAAAGACGACTGTACTGATTGTGTTGAACAAAGAGCAAGAGTGCAGTGGACGTGAGTGTTACTTCCAGCATTTACACTTGGGGATATGCTGACAGTCATGGAGCCAGCCATCCTTCCCTTCGCATGGCGCCAGGCCATTTGTGATGGCCACCTATGATATCAACGCGCAGGGAAATGATCAGAAAATCCATCACCAAGTCAGACGGATATGGATATCAGACTCACAGGCCTCGTACTTCTCGTCTTCCCCAGAGCTACGAGACGTCGAGGACCTTCAATCGGGCATCAAATTCCCGATGATGAACGACCTGAACGTCGATGACCTGTATCAATAGCTATTCAACAGCTTAAAACGATATTGAGATTTCGACGACTGTGTATCTACGGATCGGAGCTTGGAGGATTCGCAGTTCGTAAAGAGAAACAAACCGATCTGCGCAAAGTATAACGTATCGCGTTTTGACCCTGGATTGAGACCAGGGTCCCTCGACGATAGGAGTATTCAGTTTATGCTTTTCTCGCTGCAATCGCCAATGCACAACAACTTCTAACGCACCGTCGACTTGCCAAAGCATATAGATTGGGGTTCTCGCCTGATTGTTGTAGATGAGGCTGCTCGATCACCTGAGAGCCTTTCACTCGCACTACAGGCCCATTGGCAATATGCGTGCAGCATCTATGTTAGCGACACGAGACAATTCCCGCCCATCGGTATCATATTCGACGTTTGGACTTCTACCAAGTAAAGGAGCACGGATCTTGCGTTGAATCGCTGAAAAGAGAGATCGACTACTACAAAAAAAAAACAGCTCTCCGCTTGCAAAGAAGAACGAAGAAGTTGGACCAGGTTTTTGTTTACATGACAAGTATCGTACTATCTGTCGAGCCATGGCCAGGTGGTTGCCCTTTACCTTCTTGGGCATGAACCAACAGTGCAGCAATCCTTTCAGACGATGTCACTATGGTGCCTAGGCACTCTTTTACACAAGATACAATTAACAGAGCTTGAACGGATTGCCTACCAACGATCCAAGTGTTGGAATCACCAGGTTCGCGCCCAGGCATACCAATACGAGTTCATTTCTCTTTCACATGTCTTTGCAGCCTCGCCCACGGAACATTCGAACTCACCATAAGGAAGAGGTCTTGTTTTTCTCGGAAACGCCACGGCGAAACCCCGTTCACCAGCATCGCACTTTACCTATACTTAACAGCATTTATCAAGACTTCCGACTCGATGTATCAAGGCCACCACAGCGAGGTCGTGTCGAGTGCAACGATGCACCGGATGACAAACACGACTGACCAATTCCAACGATCGATTCAACAAAGTGTCCAAGATCGACGGGACAAGCAGACTGGGTAAGATGTTTCCTGAAGTTGTTCTGTGTTACATTCGAGCTAATCCTGAGTTGTTTGCCATGAGTAGGAGGAGGCTTTGTCATTTTATGGTTTTAATAAGGTCCTGCTCCTCAGAAAAATGTCAACCATCAACATCGACCCAGGAACAAGAACCGAAATAGCCACAAAGTCAAGCTGAGTAGGGATATGAAAAGCAAACAGCACACTTGAGAGCAGGATAAGGTCCGACAACCTTCACCTTGACACTGGGCAAACATCTTCGAACCCGTATGCTGCCCAAATGATGTGCTCTCCCCTTCATCGTGTTGTTGAGAGCAATGCTCCCCACGGTAAACTTACACAGAACATGCGGGCATACGGTAATATTGCTGATGTTGCAAACCATCTACTTTGTTGCCCTTGTGGCCACAAACTTGTTTCTTGCTGCTCTTCGCCAGGGATTCGACGTTTCAGGTAAGGGTTTGGGAAAGGCACATAATGACAAACTTTTTGAATACAATTTCAAGACTTTAAGAACTAAGTACGATCTCGCAACTCAAAAGTGTTGGAGAACCTTGACGATGTATGCCTCTTTTTATCGGCCGCTCTTGAGCCATCAACAGAGAAACCTCACGGAGCAGCGTTCCATGGATTCAAGACAGTCAAACAGGCAGAGACCTTTTTGACTTCTATATGGTCTCTCCTTAAGCTAACAATATCCCAAGGTCTCCAGCCGCAAGGAAGATATCTCTGTCCCTTCACCCTAGACTTTGGTGTCGCGGGGTGTACAGAAACATTCCGACACCAAAAGGAGACCAGCAAACATGTTGAACTGGCAACCAATCGATATCCACAAATGGGATCACAGCTGAGCGGCATGTTTCAGCAATATTTCGTCAAGGCACAGACTGGACTAGAAAGCTCAGAGGTTAAGTCTCACGATGAGAAACTCTGTGAGACGGTCGTGGCGCCGAGCTGAGTAGCATCCCATGGACGGCCAACTTTGGGAGATATACCACAAGCGTCGGAAGGGTAGCATGAAGCAATATGCAGACATTAGACCTTTCCCCCTATACGCCGCCGCATAGGGTTCTCGACCGTGGCTCAGCCTCATGACTTGTTTGAGTCCTCTCCTTATGATGGAGATGACTGTGTCGGAAACAGACTTGAATGCATTTGGTGAGACCAACGAAGCTTCTGGTGACATATCTGAAGAAGAGGGCACTGTCTCTAGTGCCCGGGGTGGTATGAGAGTCGACGCTGGAGTAGACTTGAATTCTCGGCCATAAGAGCGTTGAACAGACCTCAGCCGCACTTTCTACAGCTGCGACTGTCGGCCATTCTTTTCCAAACTATCCGATTACAGTAAGCTTTCAAGGCGGCTCAGAGTCTGCATCCAGCTACATCAAGCATACAAGCGTTCGACGGTTTCGGCAGCTTCCTGTTGCCTCGACACCCTTCTACTCCTCCCCGGTTGAGTCCGCTTACACTGGCAGTTCTCCTGTCTCGTCTCGATCTGTCTTGACTCCGTCTGGTATTAACGCACTCATCATCTTCGAGGCCACTGCAACCGGGGCACATATGGCACAGATAAGAGCCTGCCTCGTATTGTTCACGAAACAATACATGGACTAACAATCATTCCAAAGAATATCCGGCAAAGTGTCGACGATATTATTGAAGAGGACGACCAAAACAGCTTTAATCCCTTAACAGGTCTGTTTGACTATGAATTCAGTGACGGGTTCAGGATGGATCTAGCCGCTGCCGATGACGAGTCGCAAACATATCGGATTAGAACGAAATCGCTGCTAAATGGCGATCAATCCCTCAATCACCGATAATGTGTTCAGGGTCATGGTGCAAGATAAATTGGCTAATGAATCGCCAATGCCCGACGAGGTTCATGAGAAACCTACTTCGATCCCAGCCGCTTTGACGTAGCGATTGGAAGAATGACAGTACCCAACAATTGGCAGGCATTCGCTACGAATTGGCCCTCTTTCAATTGGACCACGTCCCATTCGAAACACCCTTGCAGCTGAATCGTCGTTTACTTGCCAATGACGGCGAATGGGTTGTCCTACACATCGATGAACATAAACTATATTGAATCAGCAATCGGAGCTGGGGCCTCATAGAATTTCATTTCCAGTTCACGACATGGAACCCGGCCAAACCGCCTTCTTCCACTCTGGTACGGTGCACTATGTTATGCGCAAGAAGAATACCCAGGCGCTTATAAGAGGATAGTCCAAGGGAGATGAGCACCTTGACACATTTCAACTTGACCTTGAACAGCTCATTACTATGATGAGCCTTAACTACCGCTAAGCCTTATTCTCAGGCAGAGCGGGAAATGACTCGATATGTCAACACAGCCAACTACCTTAGAGTGGTACAAAGCGCGAAGATGGAATTCTACACTGTTCGCAAGGGGACATTAGGATTGATCGAAACGCCTCTCTAATATTCATTCGCTTAAACCGAGAAGATGGAGGATACCCATCACGGAAGTGCTCTCGACGCCGAACCCAGCCCTGGGATAATCTTGCCAAACCGCCCGCTGTAAAGCCTGATATCGCCCAAGAAGTTATGGGTCATGTCGGTGAACTTCTTGGGAAAAAAAGGGGTTTGCTGTTTCTGAAGTTGACAATGCGGCGAATGGGCCAGCTGTCGCTCTAAGCACTAAGTATAATGACCCGGCGCCCGATGACTGCTAGAAGGCACCAAGGTTCAATGCAAAGACTGATGAGTTGGGTCAACTCCCATCGATTTCAGCTTCCGCAAAGATTGCTTGGACTGCAGGCCAAAACAAGAATTCTTAAAGACAATCAATACAAGGCTTTGGCCTACTTGAACTCCATGAGGCAGAGGAGAGAGAATGACAAATGTTTCGATGGAGGGAAAGAGTTGACAGCCAATTGACCTCCCTCTAGACAATCAGGAGCCCTTACAGCGTCAGGAAACAACGCCTCTGGAATATGCCCTCCAATGAACCCTCCATGCGTTCGATGCAGCACCATCATGGCCGAAGCAATATTGTCGGCCCAGGCCGCTGAGTTCAAGTCCTGTGCCACAAGCAGCTGAAAATTAAGCCAATGATAGATCCGTCTTGCGGTCATTGTCATACAAAAGCGCAAGCTGCTTGGACTAGAGCTTAGTTCCATGAAGTTTGGGATGAGTCGGACTTCAATGAGGAAACAGCTAATACGCCACTACCGCCTGGTCAAATCGAAATCGACAAGATTATCGGTCTTATCCTTAACGGAGAAAATCGCATAACTTAGCTTGTCGTCAGGCAGATGGAAGTAGATTACACCATTAAACCCAAGAAGATGCAGCTCAGCAGCTCGTCGTCATTCGAGTCGGCGGTCCGACTTCTGGTTCGGGGAAGTCGTGCCGCATAGAATGGCAATCCATAGCATGGAACGTGTACGACCCAGATGTCATAACTATTGAGCTGGGACTTTGATACCTTCTCATGATGAGCATGAATCCCCTCCGCCAGATGGTCTGCCATCCAGGAAGAGCGCTCAGCAAACACACCAAGGCTGCAAGGAGACTATGTTTCAGAACTAGGCTCCACAGAGCAGTAGAGAATCAACATGCTTCCACGAATCGCTTCAAGAGGGACGAACTTTAGGCTACCAAAGATGCGGTTATAGAAGAGTCCGACATGCGTATGCTCGACAAGGCGGAATTGCTCTACTATCAACAGGAGCACCTAAGTCGATTTGAAGAAGCATTAGCCCGGGCTGAATGGAATTACGATGAAGCAGCCAGACATCGATCGCGCAGCGGCTGAGCAGGTGGTTGGTTGCGAATAAGAACTATTTTGGACAAGAAACATTGGATTGGCTACATGAGGAAAGAGTTGGTGCAGGAACACGCAACTTGCCGGGGAATGAGATGTATTGCACTGGGAGATGCGATGCATGCGTCGAGGCTGAACTCCTGACCCCAACAGATCTACCCATTGCGAAGGCGAATGCGATATTACAGTTGCCGTGGCAAATTGCAGATACACGCATTCACATGGCAAAGAAACCTGTGAGCCAGTCACCCGCCCTTTTTAACAAACACGGTAGTTACCTTCAAATTGCAAAGACATATTTCCGCATGAAAGCCAACCAGCAAGTTTATTATGCCAAAAGTCAAAAAAACAAGAATCCTCTCAGCCAATAAAGGCTTCGGCCTCCTTGAAGTACAAGAGCTCACCCAGGAATTTTTGAATACCCCCGACATGGAGCGGCCTCAGCAGATGGAAGAAGATAAAACCACGTGTGAGGCTTGGGTTACGGTACAGGGATCAAGGGAGGATACGATGAAGAGGATGAACATATCCATCGAGTTTACCTGCGAATCCCGCTCTACATCTCGTCGTTCCTTCAAGATCTGGCGATACTTTGACCCAAGATAATGCAAGACTTTGGTACTGATATGGTCTTTAGCTTCGGGCACCCATGAAAATGCTGCCCGCTGCCTAAGTCTTTAAATCAACTTTACAGAATGCGAACGCTCAACGGCATTGTTTTGAAGCAGGTTATAATCTCACGCTAGAATAGAGCGACGACTACGGCGATTTAATGTAATATGTCTCATCCGGGAGCATGTACGGCGATAGCCAAATTGAGGACGGCCTCTGGTGTGACTTTCATCGTTGGGTTGAACGAAGCGCATACCTCGCATTAAATACTTACAGACATCACCTCTCACAGAAGAGAGGAGGGAGCTCTCACATATCACACCCATGCTACCTGATGCACTGTATCGTCCACTGATCTATCAGTTTTGTGAAACTACATCAAGGACGACCTTCGCCGACGACGATCCAAACCGTTCATTAGGCTCGACCATCGTCCACGCGAATAATATTGTCGAGGGAACGATGGGTACTCCGATCGAACAGAAGCCATCATCGTTGGATCAAAATCCTGACCACCTGACTGATCGACAATATAATCCCGAAAGACTTCGGAAATCATCGATGATATTCTCGGTAGCACCCAAGACCCATGTACTACGCTCGAAAGTGACAGCTCCTCCGTTTTCATCAGAGAGGAACCTAGCATCGGATGAGGACATGGGAATGAAGGCGGAGTGAACATGTTGAACGAAAAGGTACTCGCCTCCACCGGCGGCTGGTATACCTACTCCCAAGCCCATCTCACGTATCTCGACAAGATCCCCAAAGATACCATCCTCTCCCCACTGGGCCTCATCTGTCACTCACACGAGACTATCGCCGCCCTCCAGCCCGGTACTCATCCAGCACATTCTCCCTGTTAGCACTGCGATTAGCAACTGAGCAGGGAAGTGCTTTCGAATGCCGCCGTTAAAAGTCATTTCAGAATGTGGAACAAGAACGAAAACCATTGGAGAAGCGACTTCAACAAAAGGAAGCTGCATACGAAACTATTATGCGAAAGCTACCCTTCATTCAACGTGAAAGAGAGGGTCTCCGCATTCTACTCAGCACAAACGCATGGTCAGCAGATTCCTCACTATACAGATATTACGGTGACCTTGCCAAAGTTACAACATCAGAGACCTTCAACCACCACCAAACCACCTCGAAGTACCATCACCAACCAAGCTACTCGTATACCTCACTAGATGACTGGATATATAGTCCCAGAGGAGATATGCCACCTTGACAAAGGAACTCCTGACAAGAATAAGAAGGACTTCCAACGGATCATGTTGCGATACAAGGCAGGACGGATATCGCGATGCTCGTTGGATGCCCCGATATGACAGTCAATGATTTCAAGCGCTTTCTCGATTCCAAGATGAAAACATGGGTGCTCAAGATATACACACAAGTAACAGAGCTTGCGTGGCTTTAAGGTACAGCTCGCTTATGATGAGAAGTTTAAGAACCCCAAGGTGAATCTCGATGGCTTGAGAAAGAGGGAACGAGATCTTTGCACCAAAAGCCAATCTCATTATTGATGCGCTTCTTCCATTCGCAGTACACAACTAAGTGCAATCATCATAAACAACCCAACAAAATGTGACCTCGCCTCTATCAATTTCCCAACCGCAACCTACGTCCACGGCATCGGTGCAAAGTACGAGCCGCGAAACCATTCCAGGGAATATTGCATCAGAAGCTTGACTTAAGGCACGCACGCAATACGGACTCGGATGCCATTAATCTTCACTCATAAATATGTGTGGTGAGAATTCAGGAGATGTTAGCCCCCGCTCAAGTACTCATCTTTACAATCTACCCGCTCACCAGTCCATATGACGCGTTCAAGTATCAGAATACGACAAGCTCTCAAGCCATCCTGCCCTTCACCTCTGCCTCGAAGTGAGGGGAGCATTGTTCTGGCGTGCGACGATTAATCATATTTGAGACCCTTGTATAGTTCCACCAAAAGTAACCGGTTTGAATGTGCATGGTCTCATTCCTTTAGATTTCCGTGTCGCTCAAATCACTATATACGCTGTTGATACGAGAGACTCAGACATCGAAACTATCGAAGAAGAAGCCACAGCTGTCTCTGCTTTCTCTCCGAATGCAAAGGTTACAGCAAAGAGTGTCACTCGTTTGTAGATTGTCGCTAAAATGCACTTTTAACTGTCCCCCGGCATACTCCAAAAGCTTCGCATGACTGGTGCTCAATCCAACGGTAATAAAGGTCGTCAAGAGCGGGAGTTCTGAATCACTCACTGTCGAGCCAAGTGAAGACGACATTCAGGCTTTCTGACATGTCGCGCGAGCCTATGGCGACTCATTTGGTGCGAGATCTACCGTGTGAAACAGCATTTGCGCCTAAAGGGCCTTGCACAGGATCCAAAGGATGATAACGACCTTTTTTTTACCACAATTCTGCTCTTGAGGATAGGTCCCGTCGACAAGTCTGTCTCCTTGCCGCATATGACGCCAGGCAGATCCTACAAAGCCATATTTGGCCAGTACATTTATCTAGATGACGCTGCAAACTATCGCCCCCAGAACCCTTGTGGCGTCTCCTCAGACAGACATCTTTCAACCCACAGGCCCGACTGTCTAACCCCTCCCAACCTTCATATTGGATCAGATTGTCTCGTTGCTGTGACTGGAAGGTATATGCCAAAGAACCGAACAGAAATATCTTGGAAGGGTATCTATATCAAAAAGGCAGAGACAGAGAGCTATTACGACGATGTAGCGTCCAGGCGTGGGTCGTCTTAGGATCTCCAACCGACCAGAGAGAAGAGCGACAACGAGGCCAAAAACCTTCTCCACGCTGAAATTCGGGCCTACGACATTATTCACGAGCCATCAAAGAGTTTTCAGAAAGAAGAAAAAGAACTAAAAGGATTTGAGAAGACATATCTGTCGGAAACTGAATCGAAGCAAGCGCATTGACAACAACGCGACTGATGGAACTCAAGATGACGGAGATCACAACACACAAGATCCCTAGGCTAACTAAAATGGTGTCTTTGGCGAGGCCTTGGTAGACCCAGCTCTTAGCCATGTTGCCAATCCCAAGCTTGCAGCAAATGTCTGAGGTCAACTTGGACGCGCATCCATTTCGTACAATTCCCTTCACTATCCAAAGCGATAACATTCCAAAGAACCGACGCAACGTACTTCCCAAACTTAACCACTCTGTTCTGTAGAATACAGCTGCCCACCGACATCATACTCGTCACGGCTGAAGACATTGGAGGAATTGCTGCTTCGACCCTAACTCTTAGATGACGACCAGAGCTATCGCCTTAGACTTATCATGGGATGACTTAGCTTACCTCTATCCAGCAGTCTCTACAAGAAGATAATTTCCGACAACGGTATATGCGTCCTTGATTCTCTTGCTTACTAAGAGAAGAAGAAGAAGAAGTTGAAGAGTCGCATTACGCAACGCAATTCAGTTTAACTTGAGGTCCTCAGCAATCTGGATAGTCAGAACAACCCGAACAAGAAGACTATTAACTTGGTTGACAAGCAGTACCAGAAGATTGCAGAGATGGGACTGGAGATCTTGAAGAAGTACTACAACAAATCTCAGGTTAACCGAATCGAGGTCTGAGGCAACGAGTACAGAAGGTGGTTCGTTTTATGAAGCTTGTCAAACTGATGATAGTTACCACGGACTGCAACATCGATTCGCAAACTGTACATGGAAGAGAATCGTCAAGGCCAGCCAGTCGAATTCCGCGGACCTGCCCTGGGTTGCCGCCACTTCATAACCCAAGGGAATGCAGTAAATGCAAACAAGACAAGGAGGTTTGCAACTATTCTAAGGCGGCAGCAAGCACAAAGCCATGCGAAAGGTGTAAGAAAATCAATCACGGCGGTGAGATCCTTCACCAAAGCCGTCGTCGCTGTAGACTTCAGCGAGACGGATTCTTCAGTTTGCCTTGATTGAGTTATACTGATTTGATACTGAGTATCGTTGAGTGTAATTGATCGCGCTAAGGGGGACTGATTTACCTTGATCGTATGGACTGAAGAGAGGATAAGGTTGAACGTCTCGTTGTCATGTTTGCCGACGAGTTGCCTGATTCCACCGTCATCGCGCGGCCACACAGAAGCGCAAAACACGCGCTAGAAGATACTCATACGAGATCCTCGCGAGCATGCATCGCACCGACAGAAGACACAGCAGCATTCGTGCCAATTGCATTGCCCTGTCTAATTTGATTTCAAACGCGGAGAAGTCAAAACGTGTCAGAACTCCCATGAGTGTGAATACCTCTACGCTATTCACAAGGTGACATGGCTGGACAAATTAGATCACAACAATAATTTGATCCTTGATTACAATGGTCAGTATTGACGGTTCGCGCGGTGCAATTGCAAGTGCCACACAACATAGCGAACGAGTTGAGTAAGCCCCATTTGTATAAAGTGGTAAGGTTCTTCAGAGAACATCCGGTCGAAGAACCTACCAAGCAGGCAAGTCAGGTACGTCAAAATATTCTCTCGAGGCACTTGATGAGAATATTCATGAGGACTATTTCCTCAACGTCGCCGACCATGAGCGACTTGCCGAGGAAAAGGCAAAAGAAATGGTTAAAGACATGAAACGAGCTGGGAACCAGCTGCTAAAGTGGCTCGGATTGCGCCGCAGCTGAAGAAGGCGTACAATGAAGAAAATGGGCTGTAAGTCACCTACCCGAGTGTGATCGCTTCACAGATGCGACGTGAGAGTTGGATTGAGAATATCATTGATCCCAAGACTATGAGCGCCGCTCAGTCATTCCAAGGCCAAGTCGCCTGTCATCAACAACGCGATCAACTCGGCAGAGAACAACATAATCTCTTGACTGTATCTAAAGTTTGACACACTGCGTGTCCACGATTGCTTACGACAAAGTTGGTGACTCGTTACAAGAGGAACGAGTTTGGAGAGATCCTCAAGAGAAAGATGCCTCTCGTCGCTCGAGGTTTTCAGCAGAAAGGAGGCATCGACTTCGACGGAACCTTCTCCTCGACTGTACGACCAGCATCCTGGAGAACCGACCTTGCACTTGCAGTCCAAGAAGACAAAGACCTCTCTCAAGCGGATGTTGTTGCTGCATACTTAAACAGCAACCTCGACAAAATGATCTATGTCAAACAGTTCCCAATGCTCGCCCAGTTCATGAAGTCTGACGTCGGCAAAACATGGGTAAAGAAGCTCGGCTGGTCATGTCCTCTCTCTGCAAGGTGTTATTGCCGTCCCTAACACAATGGCATTGAGTATATCCAAGCTCAGTCGTATTTGCTGTGCCTTGCTAGCAATGTACTGTCAAGATGGCGGTCGTTGGGGTTAGTGGCACTGCAAATGATTTGAATCAGCCATACCTCATTGAATGGCAGGCAGTTCCCTAGAGTGCATCAGGCCCAAACATCCTGACTATCGGCATATCACTCTGGTTTCTGACTATAATGAGCCTTCATCATTAAAACCAAAAGGTATGCCCGCCAGGGATATAGAAATAGATCCCGATGGCGGATCTTCTTCCAGAGCTCATACCCCTCTCCCTCGCTGGACGTTTAGCCCATGTCCCCCCGAGTGGTCCAACATCTCCCTGATAACCTGGAGGAATTGAAGGCGGAGGATTCTGCCCGTGGTCTAGTGGCGAACTGGATTGAGTGTATGGCCTCTAGATTGGTCTAAACACCAGAGCTTTTACTGATCGGTAAGTCCACTCGTTTGGTGGCAGAGCTCTCTGCACTCGACCCTCCTTACCTAGTGCAGTGTTCGAAAGAGGCCTGTACTCAACACTACATCATGGGCAAACAACCACCCTTCGCCATGCGTTCAGACCCGACTCTCTGGCTACAGCTCAAGTGTCCCAAGCCCACTGCCACCCTGCAAATAAGCAAAGTGTCTGTAGATATGCACTGCGGACGATGAGACCCCTTGCGTTCGACCAGTCTGACCTTTGCAACCACCTCTATAAAAATGAACGAGCGACGACATTCAATCAGTTCCAGAATATGGATTGACCAATCACTCAAGCCGTCACTTCCGACACGGACCAATCTGCCGAGGAATCTGGAAAGCTAGCTGATTCTCGGGAGAGTTCTGATGACAATATGATGGATATCAACGATGCGTCAGTGGTTGTCTGTAGGCTAGGTCTCCGGTTGGAGACAACATCATCTATATTGAAGAAGCCAGCAATGTGGTAATAAACGTATACCATGCTAACTCATTTTTTTGCTGCCTCATTCCCACACATCCTTCTTAAATATAAGCGCGCCTGAAGTCATGAGGTCTTGTCAAGATCGTGGTTTTCGAGTCCTAAACCGACAAACATTTGAGATCATGCTCGAATATCTCATTACAGCCAAATAATCCTCCCACAAGCGTCGCTTCACTCATATTCACGATAATTGATCCCTTGCCGCCAAGATATCATTATATGCTAACCGTGTAAGTGGAGAGATGCGAGGAGTATGGATCAGAGATGATTTTTGGTGTAAACGACAGACCCCGATGAACGTCAACAGCACGCCGAACGTCTGCATCACGCACCTTTATTATCAACGCCCTTCAAATCCAACATCAGTACAGTGAGTCCTCTTCTCTCTGATATTCTCCCCTACAACACTCACAGCTTTACATCTTTTCTGCCCCAAATTTCTCTATTGGATCAGAGACACTTGAGGACAAACATCCATCAACTACTCTATTCACATTAGGTAGTCAGCATTTGCCTGTTCAGAGTCGGAACACCAACATCCGTGGCGAGAAGACAAAGGAAGATATCATCAAGCTTGCAAATAAACTTGGCCAATTGTCACGGTTGCGGCACCGTGACGAATGATCTTACATTCTGAAACTGAAAATTCTTCCAAGAAAAGAGACGGATTTCTGGTTACGACCAAGTCACACACCGACTGTCTCTCTCCAAAACTGACGTCTTGGCTGGTGGCAGTTCCTCTAAGGACCTAGATATGTCGATTCCAGAGACCAATACTTCCAATCAACCCACTACACCTACTCCTGACGAGCTCCCAGATGGTGCTATCGCCGTGGAGAGGCGTCCCATTGATAAGAAGCGGAAGTAACTGGCGACGCCAAATGCTAGATGCATACGGCCATGCCCCATGATGGCTATGTCCCAGATATATGAGAAAACTATTTGAACATGGAAATCGATATGGAGAGCCTCAATGTATCAGATGATCATTACGACAACCAAGAAAATATCATACACGGTGGACGAGACACACCTCGTGGTGAGCGGTGTGCTCCTGGCGCAGTGGACATCAGACAAATTGAGAAACATCCCGCTCATCAGCCCACATCTGTGTGCTAAATTCGAGTGTGTGTTCCAGCTGCTCGAGATCCTTGAAGCATCCAGACGTTTCAAAGGTTCTTTGCTCTCAAGGTTCACTCGGTGGACATGACTTCAGACAAGCAAGCGAGACGCATCACCCTGTTCCACTGCCCTCCAACAAAATCCATCAAGAGGTTCAACCAATGCCACAATGGAGCAGAACTGATCACATGTTCACTGTTTGGTCTTGAACGAACGACCAGCTCAGTGAAGACGAAGACACAGAAGCTTTACAAAGAAGTCAAATCTCACGATTCTAGAGTTCTGTGACAGGAAAGCAGTGGGAGAGACCACAGAGAAAAAGAAGACTATACAGAATCAGCGGACCGCACAGAAAAGCAGAAGGCAAATGCAATGGCTGAATTTCAGGTGGGAGAGCTAATTAAGCGTTCTGAGAGTATGATCTTGGAGCATGTTAGAATACTTTGCCAATCGGTGACTCCGGGAAATCCACTGCCAACATTCAGGCTATTTTCAAACGCTGCCGTTAAGGAATGAAGAAAGTGTGTTCCCATTGCAGGCTTCACAACTATACTGGACCTCCATGGAAGCTCCTATTCAAGCTGCCCAATGATATCTCGATCGGTCTATCAAAACGAAAGAGGATTTAGAACACGATATCCACTCATGATACAAAAAGGCACAAAATACACATCTTGTTGAGAAAGCAGAGTCGCAAGGTCAAGCTATGTTCACTGGATATGATCCCCAGAAATCGAAAGCTACGTCCCAAAGTGCTTGACCCATCAACAACACACAGGCTTCAGGCAAGCAACCTATGTCAGCGATATTTCTTCAAAGCAGAGCGTCGCTCCCAACGCGCCCAGAAATTCTCCTTTCGGCTCAGCACGTATACCCCACTACGAGATTTAGAATAAGCTCCAAGCTGCAATATACTCGCGCACCGAGGCCGGGCACAGATTCATTTGGTATCAGTCACCCTTGCGATCAACGCAGTTAAGAGGTCTTTACTGGGTCGGCATACGGTGCCTGAGCCCGATAAAGTTGACGTGATGACACTGAAATATGAATGAGGTTTGCAAGATGCCCTCAGTGGTTTCTCTTGACCTTCATATATCATCAATTCTCCAGTACTATCAATTTTCCCGTATAATCGATTCACCAGCATCGTAACTTCTTCAGTACTATCACTTCCTTCTTCATCCTGCTTATTATTGTTGTTGCTTACCCATAGCAATTCAATTTTGCCACTTCTTGCCGTCGTCCTTTCTCGCTATCATCCCATCTTATCATGAAATAGTTGCGCTCTCGTGCTCTGAGCAGTCAAGCACCGATCCAACCTCAAGAGTCAGGAGGTTCGGGGATTTGTCCTCGCTGCCTTATGTTTTTCAAGGACTTGCCGGGCCATGAGATCTATAGCAGGGAGTCTGGCTCGGTAGACTGACCCCATCGAGAGTTCTTATCTCTCTCTCTGTTATGTCGCGAGAGAAGCAGAGAGCATTGATCTGGGAACAAACTCCCCTCTGTGCTGGTGGATGACTTTTCGCCTGTCCTATATACGGTCGCAGGAAGCTACAGCAGCAACGTCATCCTCAATAATAGCGATGGATATCAACAGTCTCTGTAAGTGCCTGGAGATATACACCAGATATTGTCCCTCTAACCATTGCAGGCAATGTTCCTGGGCTTGGCCAGTAACTCGACGACGTCAACCACATTGTTACCTGCCACAAGGCTAACAGGGCATCTATCTGACAGACAAAACTTTCTGCAACATCAAGAATATACTTCTTCCGGGAATGGAGTTGGTCAAGTGATGGCACTATCACGAGTCCTCGGGAGGGATTGCTCGACTTAAGCACGAGACAGAAGAAGTTGAGCTATGGTTTTCCTGGTAAGCGGGAAATCAGACCCCAACACTGGGTACATTGAGCACCAGCCTCTAGCAGATGCCAGCAGGCAGATCATCCGGGGTATCAGACCAGAGATTTTCCCTGCTTGAGAGATATGCAAGCAATCAGAACTATCCTAGATATTATCCGGTTTTTGCTGGGTCTATGTAACTATCAACTCCTCAATTAGCACTTGAAGAAAAGGAATTGGGACAAAACGCCAACGGGGGGAGGACGAGAAATGGAAATTTCCCCTGTTTTCCAACAACGTCAGCTGCACAAGCCTGGCATGGTCCCCTCAGCACCTCGCCGATGTCCGTTCTTCCGATATCCCTTCTCATGACTATGAAGACAATATTACTGCAAAGTAGAGCTTCCGACTCCGTCTCTGTGATCATCATCAGGGGCAACTTATTTGGGGTACGGAGCCATAACATCAACATATACAGGATAGTGCTAACCAACACATTAGGCGTTTCTACAACAATGTCACACCCACTAGCAACCTTGTGGGAAATACACAACCCTAAGCATTAATGAAATGCACGGGCGTATTATCAACTTGTTACAGGATCTCGTTGTTTAGCATACTTACGCCAAACAGACATTGTCAGACATCTCCAACCGTTTTCTCTGTTATCAACAACAGGTTGACAAGAAAATATTGAGGTCTTCCAACCTGGGCTCGCAAGAGGCCTGTCCCTGCCAGTCACAACACATGCCTTGGGGGGACAATCTTGGTTGGACTGGAAGAAATTTCTAGAGAGAAAGTATTGCATGGCTCAGATGTTGCCATACATCAAAGCGCAACGATCCGACTCAAGCGCGTTTCTGCCGAGACCTTTAGGGCTGGCCCTGAGGGGAGACACCTCATCATCAGTTGCGAACTTTATTATTGTGGGCAATATCATACCCCAGACGAGAAGTATAAGCTTGCCGAAGAAAACGCAGACATGTCAAGTCACAGCTCAGGAAGTCTCTAGGCCTGTACAGTGCGCAACAGGTTTTAGACAAATGGCAGCTAGACGAAGTCAAGGTCAAAAGCGCCAAGAAGGAAGTTTTGCCAGCCTCAGATGTATTCCAGCTCTGCATTCGCAATTGCGCTCGACCTGAGCATTTCGTGGATCTCGTTGCCCTTTTTGACTATATCCTCGAAACCAACGACATGCAGACGTCAACATGTCACTGATAATCTTCGAAACATAATGAGCCTCTCTTGGCTACCCGAGAGAATCGACGACCGCTCCCGGCAGAGGCTCTCTCGGCCAAGTTCAAGGGAGGCAGCCGTGTCTTCACTATTGGTATCTGGCGCAATAAGCAGCCAGATGAAGATGAACCCTCACAAAAACAACCCAAAGATCTGACTATCGATATCGAGCAACGTCACAACTACGTCTTTGTCGAATTACCCTTCATCACTGCACAACATACTGAAGGGAAGACGTCACAAAAACGTTGGTTGGAGGCTTATTCTAAGCTTGAGCAGTATAATCAGGACGTGAAGCACAAGGAATTCACAGCTCGAAGGTAGAAGACACTTGACCCATAACGCTTTGGGTGTCTCGGATGGTCCAGGAAGCACCAAAATACCTGCTTTGGCTCAGAAAGCTAGCATAGACGTCCTGACGAAGTCTTGCCTATAGGGCCACGCTGCCTGGTAACTACAAAATTGCAACGCCTGTTGAGTCAGCTCTTTGTGTCAACGATTACAATTCTTGCAACCTGGAAAACTCGCAAAGTCAAACTTTATCCACCATCCTACATTTATCCACTCTGGAATACTCAATATCTCGGGGTATTCGGTAGGATAGAGCTTCCATCTCTTCAAGACGCAGGTGTCACAATAGGTTGGCTCACAGAATAACTGAGAATCGAGCAGGAATATGCAAAACTATACCCTTATACCCTTGTACCTATCCGGGAGGAACAGAAAATTTGAAATGCAACAACAGAACTCCGATGGCCAAACATACCGTCCCCAATACTGGATCGGGTTACAACCTCAGCACACCCGTGCCGCATATTCTCTATGGGTACAATCATATAACAGCGTTTTTGGTCAACAGAAGCAACTGATCGCCTAGTAAGATATAATGTTCATTATATCAACAAGCGTGCCTCTTGCAGGTTGGGATAAGGTTAAGTCTCCGATTCCATCGAGTCGCAAACAGGAAAGGTCTACGGCCTCAGACTCAGATTCTCACGCCTTTTCACCTTGACAACATCAGCGCCGTCAGGGGTTGTGGATATATACATTGATAGCAGCCCTAGTAGATCTAGTAGAACAGGCTGAGACTCCGATATCTCTGTCTCTACTACACTGAAGAAGCTAAAGGGTCGTCCTTATAGTAGCGCATCCGCTCGCCCTAAACCTAAAGCCGGGCAATACAAGTCTCAAAAGACCCCCGAGAAGCTTAAGACTGTTAGAAAGACTAGGAAACCTAGCACTTAGCTTTCAACCGTACTGGAGGATAACGAGCAGGGTACTGAGTCAAAAGAAACGACCTTTTCGGCAGTCCTCTTCCTCTTCTTTTCGGCTGCCTCCTCTGTGGTACGGTTGTAGGCGGCATTAAGTTTACTGTTATTCCCTTTGCTATCACTTTTGGACTCTTCTTCAGATTCGGATTCATCTTCGTCTTTATCGTATACAAACTGCGACTCGAACTTATAATAAGCCTCAACAGTCTCTCTAAGCCTCTCATGTTTGGACTTCAGCTCGGCCTTCTCGAGATTGGTCTTTGCCATAGGAATGTACTGCTCAAACATCTTTCGCAGTTTCGATGCCAATTTGTCAATATCATAGGCCAGTTTAACAAATTCCTATCCCCTGTTAGCCTCATCGGCTTGAGCATACCCAACACTTACCCCATCCTCATACATGCATACCTACTCATAGTAATACAATATTACTACTCCAGGGTCTTTCCCTCTACCACTTCTCCAGTTCTTGAGCTGTTGAACTTCGGTACTTATCACTTGAAACGCTCTAGCCTTGCAGCTGTCGAGCTATCTACCGTCTTTAGAAACATAACGCCGGGACACTCGCCCTAGCAAGGATCATATTGCTCGATTCACATTGCAGTATATGAAGATATACTCAAACTTCTATATCTGCGCAGGACTTTCAAAGTCTCATTCGTACCGATATAGAATTTGCCTGGAGTCTCAAATTGCACCAGCTGTATCAAGCGTTTCCCCAAGCTCCTCTCTCACCCTTCGGCGAGATTCCTAGAAGAGCTCTTTGGTGTTGAAGGCACAGCTAATATAGCAAGGAATTCCGTTGTCGCAAGAATACATCCAGGTATGCTTAACATATTAGCTCTCCTATTTCCTCCAACTAATATTTTTTTTTTCTTTCCTCAGATTACCACGATGCGAACCCTTGACGGACACAAGAGTCCCAACCGCCTCACTACGTGAAGTACGCTTGGCTACAACTGAATACGAAACAAAACAAGGACCTTTCGGGGACCAATTCATTCACAACCACAAGGATAGGGTACACATTCTGCTTTCAAGGGCTAGCTCGAGGGAAGATGCACCAACACAAAAGATAATTCCATTTATGCTTTCAATTTGGCAAATATTACAAAACCCTTGAGCAATTCAACCTTATTTGTCAATGGACATTTCACTTACCAAGCCACCATGAACGCTGCGTCCTCCGGGGTAAGCCGTTGGGAGGATTTCAATATCCATCTTCTCCGTCAAGCTTATGGCGACATTCTCGACGCTACACAATTCAAGCACCGTACAATCAGCGGTACCCATCAGTCTTCACTAGGGAACGCAACAGGCTTCCAACTACCAAACGTTTGTAAGATGCTTAACTGAATGCTTTGCATCCTCGGTGAGGCAGATGTCCGCAATCAGGATAGCCCTGGCTCCTTTTCTCGCAGTCAACATGGCATATGATGTCTTCGTTCGAGATGAACAAGAGCGTAAGGATGAAGCAGCTGCACAGCATCCTCTAGCACACCCCCCCTTTCTCTGCTGTTGTTTATGGTGCGGATCAAGCTGGCAGGCCCCATAGAGCCATATACATATATACATCAAGGATGGAACTAACCTACCGACTCTCTATACGGCGTTCAAAATACTTTCGCAACGAGCAACTGCCGCTCGCGAAACTTCTTGGAAAGCGAGACATCGTCACAACGGTTCTCTCCATCATCAGGCGTTGACAATTCCCAGACGTCCACAATTATGTCGTAAGCCACAACATTGGCAAAGCCACAACAATATCGCGCACATCATTACACTTGCACCATTTTATTATTCTGTTATCCTTGAACTACATCTACCATGCCATGTCTGACGTCGAAGAATCTACAACCTACATGCGGCTCAGTGGCCGTCTGACACGATTTTATGATAGAACTGTTCACCGTTATGAGGGCAATTACAGCAAAGCCTTATCTAAGGACTATATTCAGAGGTGCTGCATCTACCTCACAGCATCTGTCTGCCTCTCCACGCATCTGGATGTTCTCAATCTAGGATACTCAGAGATAAAGCGTCAACGCTCAGAGGGTCACGGGGTATCTTGTTCGCCCACGAAAGGCTTTCCCTCTCAAAAGACCGAGGAGCTAAATACTGTCTCCTTGCTATGCAAAGGTGCCCTGACGCATTTGATTTCCGAATGTACGACGTTGGAACGCACAAGATCTGATGGCGTTGGTCGTCGCAAGGTACTTCTGGCGTTCGAACTGGACAGAATCCATTCCTATTAGAACTTTTGATCGTCATCAACAACGTGACGAGAGATTTGATACCAGCGACGAGGTAAGGCGCGTAATAAGCTTCAGCTCGTCGGCGAGAATCAACTTTGAGTAGCACACCAAGAAGCACACTTCAGGCAGCATCTCAATTATTTCCGTAATTGCCTTTCAATCGGCCACATTGGCAACAACCCAGTCACGATAAGACCCGTCAGTCCAGCCCTTTCTGCCGGTGGCAGACTGTCTACTTGCTCATACCAGATATGGGTTCATCTTGACTCCTGGCGAGCGGATGGTCGTCAGTGCCTTTTATTGACTGGTAATACTTACTTACAGTCACTGTTTGGTTGACGAACGATCCAACCTAAGTGCGATTCGCTATGTCTGCAACTTTTGTTTGTATGTTTTCTTCAGGTACAGATTACCTATTAAACAACCTTCCACGCCAAGGTTGACTCATGCTCTCAATGGTCCGAGAATGGGACGCAGACTTCGCTCCAGGACGAGTTTCCACAAATGGGACGGGTATGAGGATAAAATGATGAATATTCACGAGTTTACTATCAGGCAGGAAAGGCTACCAAAATTATAAATGCGCTGAGGCGGCGCTTGGAACAACACATTTTGTTATCGAGGGCTGCCTGATAGATGCCATATTTGACTTCGACACTGCCCTTTTGAGACGCAGCTCGAATAGAAGGCTCCCGACCATATCACTGGACAGTCGAGAACTTTGATCATCCAAGCCTTGATTTCACACAAACGTTGTTATCTCTCTTCACACCTCCTGGAGGTACCTCATACGTCGAGCTTCGGTTATACTCGTGAAGATTATTGGGACGACACCACACGAGGAAATCTTCCGGAGAACTGAAGCTGTCCTAGTCAGAGGTTTCTGTAACACACAGGCCTGATCTCCTTCTCAGAGAGACCCAGCATATTCCTACATTCACCAACTTTTCCAGAGTTTACCTACCTAACGTCACACCAACTACTCTATTTGCACCACGTTTCCATATCTCCATCACAGCACTCCATGAATACCAACCACGGAGACTACGACTTATCCATTACGGGGCCTGTACTGGCTCTCGGAAGATGTCAGAAAGACATATCAGACAAGCATTGAGGTCTGCTATGACTCCACCGTCCCTGGTGGTGTTGTATTTGCCATATACCACATAATGACATCTTAAGTCCCCATAGAACTGAGATCTCTATGCATTTCCTATCGCCAGACGCTCAAGTCATCAACTCGTTATATCCATTCAATATATCAACCTATCTACTAGCTCACTCTATACCCTCAATTAGCTATAGCAATCATTTCGAAAATAGCCGAGGAAGGTCGCCAAATCAACCTGTTGCATGCTGCTATCCAGCAAACCATATGGAAATTGGAACCGATATGCAAATTATCGGCCCTTCTAAAGGAAACAACCTTTACAGAACCAGTCGCCCAGCTATAAAATCAGCGATATGCGGGGAGCATTACGGGCACTACGCTAACATAGTCAACGCAAACATGAACAAGCGGTACTAGCTCCTGAACCTCTTATATGCCCCAGTGACAATAGAGAGCAGCACAAACATTTCCCGAGTTCAGAATCACTCTCGGAATTGAGCCGCCTTGAGCGTCGACTTTCCTCACACGACTAAATCTCAACACGGTTTCCATCTCAAGGTAAATATGCTTCGGAGTGACCTGTTTAATGACAGGTACAATGCACTGGCACTCAGGCAAAACGCTTGATGTGCTTATTGTTACATATGCTACAGCAGAAGGAGATTGGGCCACTAATGAGTCTGTCTCACCACAATTCCTGACAAAGATAACATGAAAAACAAGGGTCGCGATGAAGAATACGTCTTGAAACATGCTCGGCGTCTTGTGAACAGCCCTTCGCTCATGGCGAACCTCTTTTCTGCCTTAAAACTGAACTCTTAGGAAACTTTCTATCCATTATTAGTATGGCGACTCCGAACATTGTTCTTCAATGCTTCTCAATCGGCTTAGCCACCATTGTTATTATCTTAATAATAATAATAATAATAATAATAATCTTAACATCATGTCATCACAGCATAAACAAGAGTGCATACCTTGCAAAAAAAAAACACCGGTACTCCTAATGCAAGCAGTCACTATAGCTGAGAATCTTAGCAATGTCTGAATGAAGATGAGGTAATCCTTAACAACTAGAAGACAGCCAAGGCAAATATCTCAAGCTTTTGTCTATCTTCGAACGAATATTTCAAGAGGCACAGACATCCAAGAATGCACACTCTCCTGATTCACCATTTTCAGGAAACATGCTGGTATGGCTGTGGGCCAATTCAGACCCAAAAAATTCGCAACAACTCGGGAGATGTTCTCTTGCATTCACTTGCCAGATTCTATCGGTGTCTCTCCGAAGTGGTCATGGTACCAATGAATGCGACGTCCCATGTCCCTGAGACAGAGGAACAAATAGAGTTCGATCAGCATATTATCGGTGCACTGTTCTTACACGGGCTGGCTGTGTTTTACAGTGGGTAGATTAGATTAAGAGGCACTTCAAACCGGTAAGTAAATTGTCACTTCTGGGTCACACCATTTCTTATTGAATCTATAGGAGCACCGTCCCTTGTGGATCATCCTTGATGTGCCAATATCGACCGGTTCACCAACTCCTGCTTCAGGTGAACAATGTACCAGCCTACGGACACTTCGTGACTGAAAAATGTCCCTTCGATATCGAGATCGACTTTGACACAGCAAGACTCAAACAGCGACAATTACATAAAGGCACTCGGATCCTGAGCCTACATGACAAGTATCGTCCCAACGGTTCGTCCCGCCCATCTTTTTGGGGGGGATGAAAATGTGGAAGAACCTCAGGTCGTTGCAGGACCAAGACTTTTTTCTTGTAGGAGCAAAGACAAACCCGCGGGCGATTAGCAGTGCTATCCTGGGGTCTCATGTAGAACTCCCGCGGGCTGGAAGCCTTAGAAGTGAAAGGTTGCCTCTTCCAAGATTTAATAACGGTGGTTCCGAGGAACCAAAAATCGACATCTTGATGCCTACAATCTTAAAGCCACAAGTCAGGAAAAGATCATCGAACAAGTTCAACAGGCTCCCTCTGCTGATCTCCCAAGCACAGATGGTAAGCCATCGTGGTCCATATAGAGTTCAGTTTTTCCGCGACTTCTTCAACAAGTATCTGACCAAACACAGATGCGTTCCCGAGGAGCTGAAGGGCTATAATCTTGGTGTTGGCATGAAGCGTATATATAAGCTCAACGGCATACGAGAGCAAATGCAACAGAAACGACCCCAGGGTCAACAATAAGCGGCGCGAGTAATTGACAAATGTGGCAAGTAATATTCCTAACTATTCCCGGTCGCTTGGTATTTCAAGAACATAGTCATACGAGCTGATACAGGCATACAGTGGGAGTTGCCTGCCTCGCTCTTCCGTCATGTCTTTTCCAGAAGACATTGCCCCCTATGTAAATCCCAAAGTACCATACCTACCACGAATCGACAGGTCTTCACTTCAGAAACACAACACAGGGAAGACAAGTCTGCAGAGAGCAACGCAAACTTTTGCCCCAACAATGAAAGTCCGCCCTTTCTGGCAAGAATGAGCTCCGAATTGGGATATCAAGTGTGCGCATGGCTTTCAGGCAGTCGGAAGATGCAGCATAGAAGGCAATCAAGAGAGTCTCCCTCCACATAGCCAACTTGGCGAGGCTTACAACCTTCACTACTACTATGAGTAGGCTCTTCCATCTTCTTTTCTTTCACGCCTAACATTTCGCAAAACTTCATAGTGCCACCAACATCTTACGAGAAACGAAAGTCTCCCAACGCAATTGAACACTTCAACATGGCCGCTGAGGCCCTTGCCCCGGAGCTCCAAGAAATGATATGGCAATGGAGTCTCCCGGGCCCAACCGTGCATTACATTACAGCAATTGTTGCCTTTCCTAGCCTAAGTCAAAATGAGCAATATGTCAAGTTCATACACCCTCATCTTCCAATGTCATGCCCTTCGGGGTTCTGTCGCTGCTCCAAGACATATCATGCCAGCAATGGTTGAGAAGTTCATGAGAGAGTTTGAAGCCGTGTCTCTAAAAGTTTTCCTGAGTCCCCAACCAGCCCTGGACCGTTCAGTCAGGGTATCGGGCAGCCGAACCTACCCAAGAAGACGAGCCACTTGTCTTCAACATGGAACGCCAGGCTATCATTCTTAGTGATTGATCACACGTTATGGTTTCATTTTAACTACAAAGAGGTCGTAGTCCTTCGACTTTGGTGGAATGTATGACCAGGTGCAGCCACGCCGAATCGAATGGCAGGCGGTACCATTGCCTGTTGTTCTCTCATTGCGAGGCACAACAACATCGGTAGCTTCCGTCGTATCTACCACACCCTTTTTACCAACCTTCTCGAGGACCCCAAGTGCAAGCTCAAACTCTACATCTGCAAAGCGGATTGTAAGCGCATCCTCGACCTGATTCAACTGGAGGGGGTTTACATTACAACTCCTAAGATTGAGGAGCTTGCCCAGCAACTTGCTACAGAACTTCGCTGGCCTTTTGGTTCGTCAAAACTGAACTACTTAAATGGTCATGAGTACCAAAGTTTCTACCAGGCAAGCTTTCAACGACAGACGATTCTGTTCAACTCGCAACCATCATCGCTAATGGAATATTTCTATCTCATCAAAAGTACATTTGGTACCTCCAAAAGAACGTCGAAGGAAAGCTCTCCTACTGATACCCAGTGTCCCGACGGGTGGTCTTCTATGGCCCAGCTGGGGGCATCTTCGACCTCCCAGGTGGCGGCATGGGGTATGAGGATGCATACACTACCGAGTGATTTGAGTTGGTATCTTAACAGAGCTTGCCGGATTTTACGATTGATTCTCGTCTATGACACATAGAGGCATCCAGTACAACCGAACTCTGCCTATCAAGCATCGGACTGGTCGCCACATGGCATTGTCTCTCATTTGTCTTTTGATGGCTTCCTTTCTTCCCAAGGAGTCTCGAAATGGGAAGACAAATCTACTCGTCGGGTTCTTATCCTATATTACAGATCATAGGCAGTCGCTGAATTGGCTGTCCATTCAGGTGATGGTGTTCTACCTCTTGGCTTAATCCCTGGCAATGGTGGAGAGTACTTTGGAACTCATTTTCGCAGAGCTCGGGTATTATAACCCACTTGCTAAGTGGTTTCATACCTTTTCTGTCATCCTTTCAAGTTCTGTTGCTGGTGTCTCACAAATTGTAGCTCAGGCAATTCGCACACTATTGAACATCCCCATGACACGTACTACGAACAAAGGTGTTTCAGAATGACGACTTCGTTTTTGTGTCGAGCCTTGGTGGTGTCCCGGTTTACAAGCCCGAGAAAGAAAACCCTACTGCGGAACACTTCTGAGCCTCAATCCGAAGGCTTCCGGCCAACTATCAATCAGGCCATCCACAACGGTACAAACACCATCTCAGACAATGAGCTTTTCAAGCCTCAGTGCCCCATCTGTTTTGAGTCCGTCCCCCTTCGATCCTTAGATAAGCCTACTGCAGAAGTGCTCCTATACTTTGCAGAGTCAGGAATTGGTTCGTGAAAGCTTGCCACTGCGTTTCTAATTCAAGGCTTCGCGGCCCATTTTCGAACTACTATATGTGTAGGTCGCTTGAGATTACCTTGCTACGATTTTAGTTGGATGTGTGTTTTCGAGTCTGACCTGGTTCGTTGGTTATTACTTCGCATTTGTTGAGTACCTTGCAGAGGGATAAGCATTAGGATCTTGCATCACACGCCTCATAAGAAATCATGTATCGATAAATATGTATGGAAGGAGAAGATTGAGTTATGTATTCAACGGGATTGTCATCGGCGATTGGTAGCCGAGTGTGTGGAATAAACAGAATAAAGAAACCATGCAAGATGCAATAAGTGTTAGTTGCCTACTTTAAGGGTATTTTGCCAGAACAATAAAGTATAATATAACCTCCAACCTCCATTTCCGCTTTTTCTGTGTCGTCTCCATAGGTCCAGAGTGAGAGATTTCCAGACTCACATTAGCCTGGGAGGCCGACCATCATATGACGTTGCCCCTCATGAACATCTGCAAAGGCCTCCAAACCTGCCAATGAGAAGCCATCCACGGCTCAGTCGTAAACTCGCGTTTGATCAGTATAAATACCCTACTGCTCCTCCCTTGATTTTTTTTTTCTTTTTTCTTCCTCTTCATTAAATTCACTTTTGTACTTTCAAGACCTGGTGTCTCAATAATAATCCCCTTTGTTAGCACCGCCAGGAGGCGTGGTCCTCCTGGCGGTTCATCCAAGCTCACCGCGCATGATGATTGGTACCTGTCATGCGTGGTGAGCTTGGATGCTCATTGTGAGAACGCGCGAACGCAAGTGAATATGGGATTGTTGATGAGAGTATAGCTGACAGTTCATCAGCCTGTGTCACGTAGCATGCCCTCACATCTTTCCAACTCTTTTAGATCTATATTTCTGGTTGTCTAAGCGCAAAGACAACCAGAAATGTAGATCTTCAAGTCCCGGAACAGATGTATTGGCATGTATCACAGCAACGCGCGAAAATCGTAATCCCCAAAGTGCCTTCACTTCCCACCCTGGTTCAGTATGTTTGCTTTCTACCACTATTTTACAACTATCGCATACTCATAGTAGCTGTCAGCTCGAATACGGGTCCCCGCCCAAGTCCTTCATAGCAAAGACTTCCCGCTGCTACTCCCAGCAACCCCGTCGGCGCATGCCGATAATGGACCCGGATAAGTCATAAAAGGTGTCCTGTTGCCATCTCCAACCTCTCCAGATATTCGATATTTCGATCCTCTGAATAACCAGAGCCCCTTGCCTCATACCTATTGCCCAGGCGCGGCCACTGGTGGCACGCGCATCCCAGCCCAACACCATGGAAGGTCAGATCCCAATGGACGATCTGCTTTCCATGAGCGAAGAGTTGAGCTTCTCTCTAGACTTTGCAAGCGATAATTGGAATAGCTTGTCATTGGATGCTCCATACCATACGAATGATGCAGAGTCTGCTTACGTACAAATGGATCAATTCACAGATATATTTGACACTCACCCTCACCCGACCAACCTGAATTTCCATGACCCTTACGAGCTACCGACTCTTGAGAGTACTTACGCTGATACCTTGCCTATGAACTGGGACTTCATGATGTCCACAGCCACTAACCCCCCTATTACTACCACAACTGGTTCAATCACAACCACAGAACCATCCAATGACTTCTCGAATTTGACAATCTATTCTTCGCCAATGACTCATATTCCAGCAGGACCGTCGCAGCCGCAAGTTTCCAACCACGTATCGGCGACAGATGCCGAAAAGGAAACAAGCACGACAGCTAGTAGACGAAGAACGAAGATGGAACCAGGCACTAGGCCCTGTGATTTGAAGTAACCAAGCCTACCCCGTAAAGTCACTCTACATGTACTTACACTCCTTTCAGAAGACAAAAGCGGAAAGAAGAAAAACCTGAGAAGTGTCACATTTGCAAAAAGGGGCACCAATGGAGGCGCGATCTGGAAAGGCATTATCGGAGTAATCACCCAGATGAAGCAGCCAAGATGGGCCTCGGTCAATCTAAACCTATATGTAGACACTGTGGAAAGGACTTTGCAAGGCGAGACCATTTGAAACGGCATTTGAAGAGGAAGCACGGGGGTGATTGAGATGTTAAGGGATAGATAAACCTGCAGAACAGCAGTTTCTTTTGTATTGAGTTTAGTGTAATTAAGTTTGCGTTTTCTCTGTCTCCGCGTGGCATAAATTCTCTGTGATTGAGGCTGTATGTGCATGCTTCTTGTGCGGTGAAAGACATTATAGTAAGTTAAGGGGTATCAGAAGACAAGCGCTTCAAACAGTCACTCTTCATTCCCTTCTTGCTGCCAGTAGATATTGCAACATCGAACTTCAAGGAGCTACGTATGCACCATGACAAAAAGATGAAGTGAATGAATGAATGAACTGCGTTGTTATAGCCAAAAAGATTTGAGTACAAAAGAATAAGAACTCCGGTACAGGGAATCGAACCCTGGGCTCCGCGGTACTGATCTCTCAGCTTAAGATGAGAGCGCGAAATGTTAGCCACTACACCATACCGGATGTTGTTGTAATTGAGTTTCAGTTTCTAGCTTATGTTTCTGGCGCATCCAGACGTAGCACCATTAGTTTGTCCATCATGCAGCAGGGCTGAGTCAACTTCAACTGCCTGCGTTATACTTTCCAACTTCTTTAATAGCTATTCCTTTCTTTTTCACGCTTCTTTTTTAACTTATTATATCTATTAACTAAGTTGCCAGTTTTTATAGGGTAATAAAAGAAATAGCCAGTCTTACTTAGGACTTTAACACCTTAATAATAATTAAAGAAAATTTATATAATAAAATAATAAAATAAATATAAAATTTTTACTATTTTTACTTTATTTTATGTTATTTTATTTAAATATCTCTAAATTTATAGTAATATTATTAAAAAAAAGTCCTAAGCAAGACCGGTCCACTTACCCAGCAACGCTGTATGTTATCGTATGTAAACAGACTTGCTTCTAGTCTCCTATTCACTGTTGAACCAATTCTCCCAGCACTCGCACTGGCAGGACTGAATTTCCTCCTTAACGCTTTCCCCTCTTTTTCGTTCGACCCCTCCTTTTCCTTTCACCAACACCGCGAGTTGGCTTCGTGAGCCGCGTCAGAGGCAACATCGTTTCTTTCTGTTCAAACACACACGAAGCTGTTGTAGAGTCATTGCGAAAGTTTTGGAAGATAACTTATTCGTCTGTGGTCATACAAAGGTACAACTACACCGTGTGATCTCATTTTCTACATACTCATAAACACAGACTTTCAGAGATCTCCTTGCGAACTTCTCGACCTGGCTCCGAAGGATATCGATACACTGTATCGCCGTTTCACGACCATGCCTTCCAGCGATGACACCCTTTCAGTCATGTCGCTCGATGAGGAACCCTTTAGGCCAGCACCGGAGGGATACTACGTGGCAGACGAGTGTCCAAATGACGCTGAGAAGTGCACTTTCACCTGTCCCTACGTCAACTGTGATGGCTGGGTCTTTGTCACCCCTGATGAGTGCTAGAAGCACGATGAGAACTGGCATCAAGGTCCCTATGCATGTGGTCAGTGCCACGTGAACTTTGCAGCTCAGCCTGCACTTCAGCGACATGCCAAAGCGAGCAAGCATGACCCCAAGTGGTTGTGCCAGGATGAGGAATGCGAGATGTATGGAGAGATTTTCGAGACGGGTGCTCTTTTCCATCAGCATGTTCGGCACTCATCCGGTCATAGTAACTGGCTTGGTGAAAACGAGATTGCAGATGATACTGACTCTGCGTTTACACAATCTCTGAACTCCGGCCATCAGAGCACTGAAGACGATGTTTTCGGGCCCGTATCTTCCGAACCCTACATCTGCAATGAGCCCTGCTGTCGACACTACCGCACAGACTACAAGTGCAAGTCTGAGTTCATCCGCCACGCCGACACTTATGCTCATCAGTTTGCCGCGAACCTAAACAAAGTTCTGCTCTCGAGTATTCCTACCGCTTCAGCCCTTAGAGCCGAGCAAGAAGCTCTTCGATCTTTTCGATGCACTTCTCCGCACTGCCTCAAGCTTGGAACAGTCTTCAATAACGCTAAGGCTTTCTTCCATCACCTGAGAGACGACGGACATCGCGACGGGTGGTCTGTGAAGTTCGACGACGAGGATCTTGACTACGGCAGCGACAGAGACGCCTTGCCCGGAATTCAGTTTTATGCTGGAGGCAAAAAAGGCAGATGTATCAACGAAAAGTGCCCAAGATTCCGTTTACAGTTCGACTCCTACGGCGCCATGAAACAGCACAGCAGATCATTCGGCCACGCTCTGACTGAACATGATTTAGCGTTTACAGATGCAGGGGATTCGGATGAAGAGGTCTGGAAGAAGAGCGGTGTACATGGCATGGAAGTCGCCGAAGATGGATTGCTCTAGAAGTGCACCAAGCAAGGCTGCAAGAAATACAACATTGTCATCAAAGGGACGGGAAACGCCAAGAGCCACTACAGCTCGGTTTCTCACCTCGAGGCTGCCGAGGAGTTGAATGAAGTCTTCAGTTCGTCTGATGAATCATACGAGCACATCGAAGGTATATATTACTCAAAGGATAAAGGTGTCTGGAGGTGTGTCAAGCGTGGCTGCAGGAAATTCAACAAGGGCTTTCAGTATTTTGGGAATGCCAAAAAGCACGCAAGTGGTGATAGCCATACCTTGGCCGAAGCACCAGATTATTCCGATGAGAACCTCGAAGGTATAGAGTATTCGAAGGACGAAGGTGTCTGGGCATGCATCAAGCCTGGCTGCAAAAGGATCAATACTGTCTTTCAGCATCTTACCAACGCCAGAAAGCATGTCAGCGCGAAGTTTCATGCCCTTGCTGAGGAACCAAGCCCTATGGAAGAAGCCCTGGAAGACATTGAGGGGATGATGGTTTTGGAGGGAGAAACCGCTTATATCTGTGTGAAGTATGGTTGCAACGGGTCCGGCAAGATCTATTCCAACTTGCGTTCTGCTAAGCTGCATGCAAACGCTGGTCCTCACATGAAAGCTGATGATATTTCAGCTTTCATGCCCACTCAGTCCACCAGGGACCCATTCATAACCCCAAAGCGAACTTCCCAAGGTCTACTTCCAACACCTATGGAGACAGGCGAATCAACTAGTTTCGTCACCCCAGGAAGCCCTTCTGCCGGTCGAGGCATCAGCTTTGCGGGACACCCAGCCAGCACCCCTCGAATGAGCACGTCTACTCAGACCCCTACGACGATTCGACTGCGACAATCCTCCGTCACCAAGCCCGGTAATGATAAACGACAAGAGGAGCTTGAAAAGCGGAATCGAGAGTTAGAAGTCCGGGTCACGAAACTAGAGATGCAGATGGGCCAGGACCTTGCTTTACAGAGTCCTCAGAACCAGCCCAATCTGCAGAATCAGCAGAGCTCACAGGTTGAGCAGAGCCCAGTATTGTTTCAGCAGCTCCCTGAAGTTCTGCGGCCTCCTGTCATCACTTCGTGCGCTCGCGTGGAAGGCTTGTCCCAGTTCGTGCGGGCGGTATTCCGTCCTAAGATGCCAGGGCCTGAAGTTGAGGATGAACTGTGAGAGGTGTTGTTGAGTGCGCAAACGAAGGGTGGTCTATTGTCAAGCGAATAATTATATATGAAATGAAAGGGAAGATTGTTGTTTTATGTTGTCCTCTTAAGGGATTGGTCGGAAAACTTGAGATGAAAACAATTGCTTTTAGTTACTTGCTGTGTGTAGGAGTCTAGATACAAGCCATGACCGGGAATCAAATCTGTGCGAGTCCTCTCCCATTTCACCATGATCATCCGTCTCCGTTCTCCCATAAAACTCCGTTCGCCGCTTCGGGCTGAGAGAGTTGTGCATCTATAGATCTCTCGTGACCATCAAGAAGGTTCTCAAAGCTCCTCCTCGCCACGTTCGCCCAGATATTGCCCTTCCAAAAATTCCTCTCCAAGATCCACGAGCGATACATCGGCCATGTCATCTGCCATGACATCCGTCATATCATCCAATAGCATCTCCTGATCCTCCTCATACAACTCCCCAGTGCAGATCAGTCGACCTCCCACGATCTCGAGTTCAATCGCACCATCGATTCCAAAGTACCGTTCGAAAGACTCTTGATCGACAACCAACTCCATCTTTGGAAGATCCTTGATCTCTTCGTCATCTTCGGCAATGTAAACTTCGAGGTCGACGTTGGCGTGTTGTGCTGGAAGGCCGACGACTTCAGCGCCATGGAAAATATGTTGTTCATCGTCATCTGAATCATCAAACATGGGCTCGGGGTCGAAGATATTGTATTCTTCGACCTCATCGTTGATCGAATTGTCATCGTTTTGTACCATCTCAAAACTCATCTCGGAGTCACTGCCATCGGAGTCGGAGTAGTAGTCGGAGTCGTAGTCAGGGCCGCGGTCACTAATGTCAGGAGAATCATGGGCCAGTGACATATCAACATCAATGAATTCTGCACTTTCATCGGCAAAAATTCCTTCAGAAGTTTCGGTGTCTTCAACAATGCTGCCCTCGGGAGAACTGTGAATATCATCCCCATCATCTTGTTTGGGCAAAAACAGGATCGCCTCTTCTGCTGCAGCGCCCTAAACAGGCAGCAAGTTAAGTCCGATATGAATATCCTTCAGCTCAACACCCAAAGCTCTCGCTTCGTCCAGCTTGCGGTTGCTCTTCCAGATGATGTCCCCACAGACCATGATGCCAGCCTCACGCGCTTCATGAAGGCTCAAAAGGTCATCTTGTAGAAAGTTGTGTAGAGACTCGTAGTTAGAATCCCAGGTGCGATCAGGCCAGGTCGGCAGACAGTCGTTTCCGATGGAGATGTCATTGAGGGTGAGACCCTGCTGTTTCGCTTCCTCCAGACGGCCATTCGAGTTGTAGAAGAGATAGTTTTTGAAATGTGCGGTCATTAAATTGACGGGCACGCTGTTCAGGAGTTGTTCGATCGCATTGCCTGAGGCGCTCAAAGGCGATGAGGTGCTCATCTTGAGATGGACTGATGAGAGTGCTTCAGGACGAAATTCTGAGGATGTGAAGATGAGAAGATGAGAAAATGCATTTGTGGGATGTGGAAGGAATGAGAAATGCAAATGATCGCCAACGCAGAAATAAAATCTTCATAAACTCTTCGTAAACTCTTCAAAAATTAGGATACTGATCTAAGTGTCGTGTGGTGCGTAGAGCAGTGGAGAGATGAACGTGGGATGAAGGCGGAAGATGAAGAGCCAGTCCTTCTGGAGGGATGTGATTCACGGCTGGGTGAAATATACAGCCAGCTAAGACAAATCACCTTGACTGGCAGACAATATTAGTTCTCCAGTTAATTCTCCCAGACGCAGACCATTGCAAACATCAGGAGAACCCGAATGCTCCAACAAGCACTCTAAGATAGGCCTCGTAACTAATCCCATCAGTAATAGTGACTGAATGTCTCATGCTGGTATATGGAGTCCTGAATTAACACCACTCAAGCTTGGAGCAAACATCCTTTCACGTGAAATGCACGATGAACGAGTCGAAAGACACGACAGAGTCTTTGGTTATCAAAACAGAACGCTCTAGTTAGCAACACCATCACAATGTACAGTTTGTCCCAACTTGGGTCCAGAAGACACAATATGGAAGATTGTCATAATTTTCATTAACCTTGAGAAGATCTAAGGTATTCTCCCTTCGTATGCGCCTTTGCGACCTCGGCCGTTTGCTTGACGGAAACTGGAGCGCAGAATCCTCTTTATGGTCTGTAACCATATTTCATCCTCGTCCAATGCCTGATCTCACGAATGCTTGTGGTTTTGACGTTTCGTTGTCGCCGTGATGTTCGCCTCGTGGTAAAGTCTCTTCGCTATAGGTTGCCGTCGCAGCAGGTTTTCTTGTCGGAACAACATCTCGTCCGTTATGTTCGTCTATCATTTTGTCTCCCTTTCTCCATAAAGTATCCCTCACTGAATATCGCCCATCTCGACCTCCTCAGCCTTCTCGCCCTCAACCTCCGGCGCATCTACCCAAGTCAGTATACCATCCTCAAACTTCTCGCACAACCAGAACTTACCCTTCATCTCCGCCTCACCCTCAGCCTCCATCTTCCTCTTCATAGCATGCGCCATTCTCTTCTCCACCTTACGCGCCTTCTTAGCACTCATCTTCGCCCTAGGTCCACTCGTAGGCAAAAGACCCTGTCGTGCGCCTCGTGTAGTATCGGCCTTTGCGACCTTATCCTTGGGTGCTTCTGATCGCTTGCGTCGCTCCTTGCGGGCTTTCGAGGCGCGCGCCGCAAGGCGGTTCTTTGAGGGGCCGTTGGGATTGCTGACGGACGGCATTGTGACTGTATGTGTGTGTTGGGTGTGGTGATGGAGGTTTTGCGATAAGAAGTTCTAAACTTTTTTTTACTGGGGGTCGAAAATCTCGGTGGAGGTTCGGTGAGGAATGCGCTAAGGTGTGCCCCGCCGCGGGGATCGGCAGAGCTGCATGTTCCAGAACGCCTCCTCCAGAAAAGTAGAGACATAGTTCGTCTAAACATATCACAACAAAGCTTAAGAGATGACATTAAACTTGAGGTTTGATTCTAAATATTAGAAAATGGTTATAGAAGTTTAAGATCATTTAGGAAAAACTTAGCAGGCTCTTTGACTACCTTACCTAAGTTAGTCTTAAGCCTTCTGATACTCCGAGGCAAGTCAACGCCTTACACTTGAGCCATAGCCTTGTCACGTCCGGTTTGTCCGTCCTGTTGGAATCTTTATAAAGGTAGACTTAGTTATGATAGTTGTGTATCTTATCAATCTTGATACCCTCCTCACCTCATGAACAACAAATGTAGAACCCATGGAAACAGAAATTATCCTTCTGGCTGAAGAGTGTGCTGACTGGGTCTACATCTTAAGCAGACATAGATTCATGAATCCCGATCAATTACGCCTAAAATGTCTAGATAATACAATTCTGAAAATGCCGCTTCCCATGCCTTCGAATAGTCGTTGCATCATGTACATACCCATTAAATGACGCCCAATCCTCCTATGTACACTCTTGATATGTGCCAACACCCTCCACATCATACAAATCACAAGTGATTGTATGTACAGCCTCAAACACGAGTTTGCTGGTTTCTGCCGACGGTTGCGGCGCTGTCTTCGCTGTTGGGTCCGAGCATTCTTCGACTAGGATCGTCATCATCGTCGCTCATCAATCCGTCGAGTTCGAATTCTTGCGCATCTCGCAATTGACCGTCTTCAACTGCGAGATCATTGGCATAGTGGTTGTTACCGAGCTCCTTGGTATCCAGCACAGGGTGGGCGAGACGGTCCCAAAGTCCAATAAGCATGTTGACAAAGAGGAACATGATCGAGGCAAGCGAATATGTAATGAGAATATACGAAACGTGGTCCATAGCGGAACCGGCAACTAGAGACATTTGCTCCTCTGTAGCACCCATGAAAAGGAAGCCAGCGGCATACATAAGCTGTGAATGTTAGCTAAACTTTCACTCCCGAATGTTATTCAACTTACAAAAACAGGAACAAACTGGAAGCTGTTCGCGGTTCGGCCATCTTCTGAGATGGAGTGGGCATCCCTGAGAACAAATGCAATCTCAATGATTCGAGTAATACCAACAGCCATAAGAGTGTATCCGAACATCGTATGCGTAGCAGCGCTGACCATCAGCTCCTGAGGATGAGCAGACATGGCCCAGCCTGTAAGGAAAATAACGAAGCCGGGGATAAAGTTGCGCTTGGGATTTCCATCGCGATCCTTGCTGAGCCAAATGCCAGCCAAACCAGCACACCACCAGATAATACCCATTGTCGTATGTTGCCAATCATTCTTGACCCAATCGGTACCCCAGCGATGCTCAGTGAATGTGTTGACGCAACCCCAAGCAGCAATAGCAACACTATCGTAGAACTCTTGCGAACGGCCATGTCGTCGAATCCAGAGCTGGCCAACAACAAGGATAATAGTAAGGAGAATTCCGTAGGCAATAAAAGCACCACCCATGATGAAGTGAGCGGCACATTGGCCAGTATGATCTCCCTGACAAAAACCAAGAGCTGTGATTCCACCAAAAATCATCTGTGTCCATGATAGCACTGGCATGAGCTTGCCAATGAAGGAATGGCACGGACGAATCAAATTTCGGATCTTGCCATTGATGCCCTTCTCCCAATGCCCCTTCAGATAGAGTCCAAGAACAACCTGCGCAACAAGAAGAAGCTGGAGAATGTGGGCAAATTTGCCATGAACGTGATTCGGTATGAACTCGCGGCCTTTATGCGCATGGCCAAGGAAGAAGCCAAGAATAGCGAGAATCGTGCCAACGGCTTGAGTTGGGACATGCCATCGGTTCTTGGTCATCTGGCGGACGTTAGTGTTGCGCCAAGACTGCGTGTTTGTTTACTTACACCCAAAACCATGCCGACAGGGAAGATTACGCCATAAGCCAGCATCTGAATGAAGATGTGAATCCATAATACCGTATCCTATCGATCGTCAGTCGCTGGGTCGAACCGTCTTAACTGTAAAACGAACCAAAGGCTCCAAAGAGACTGTCTCGCCTTCGGGAATATGGCTTGTATCGTGGTCGTGGGCTTGTGCAGCTGTAATCAGAAGCGCAATTGTCGCAAACTTGGATAGCGAAGGCGCCGCAACGGCCTCCGACTTATAATCACCAATCATGGTCGTGTCGTCCTCCAAGTCTCAAGATCTCGCAACCCAATGTCTTTGTACAAATTTGAGCAATTGCAGTTTCGGTGCCTTCAGTCGCAACAAGCGTCGGTGGGGGATCGTCGATGTATAGCGGCGTTATGATTCAATTGTAAGCAGTAATCGCTGGACGATCGTGGCTCGATAAGCGAGTAGATAGCGAAATTCTGGGAGCAGAACAAACAAATGACTGCGTTGTACAAGGGGGCTGAATAAAACTCCTCTAGGGAGACCAAAGACGAAGGAGAGGAAGAGTTGAGGAAATTGGGAAACTCAAAAAGTTGTTTCCTTGTGTCGGTCCAAGTAAAAAGGCCGCCAACATCTCCCACTTCCCACCTCGGGCCCTCCATAAAAGTTGAGGTTCCAGGGGGCTCCATCGATTGAGGGCGTCATTCCGGAGCTTTCGGCAGCCTGTCATTACACAAAGGGTGATGGTGATTGGTTGTTTCTGATATCAGGCGTGGTGCTTTCCCACTAATTCCTGTAGGACCAGGGGATGCCGGAGCTTTATTGTCCGCTAATAGAGTAACGTGCGTCTGCTGGGTCCGATGTACCCGGATCCAAGAATGCCATGTTTACACCAAAGTCTTGGAACTCTTGGGCTTGAGAATCTGAACTGAATTAAACTTACGAAGAGTTTAGACGCCTAGTAGTCAGTTCGTAGTTCTCACCTGCACGTTGTACGGAAATTCTCTCAAAATTGTAAGTCATGCATGATCTCACTATTTAGTGATAGCTGGGAACTCCCGATCTGGCAGATGATGAACTTCGCTTGCTCCATGATTGGAGTCCTCCCCATGAAATCAGAAATCTTGGCGTTAATGGATCCAAAACTGATCACCGATTTACAGTACTTCATTTCGCAAGCGCTGTGCTTGAATGTCCGTATATCCGTCAACTTCCCCTCAATACGCGTTATTCCAGTACCACCCGAAGATCAAGTTAACGGCGTATCTGGCTTGGTTGCAATCAATTTTGAATTCTTCTCATTGGATGGCCCGTATCAAGTCGCATCAAAGTTTAGATCTATACTTTTCATGATAGACCAGGGTCCTCAGCTATTTTTGTCAACTACATAATATACCCAATAATTAATTGGAAGGGCTTCATGACAGAGGAATAATTTACTTCCTATCACATTGAGCGCTAGACAAGATAATAACTTGGCACCCACTTAACCCATCTAACCTAGACATCTATTTATGTTTACTTGGAGTCAAGTCGAATCTGCCTTATGGCTGCAACCAAGAATTGTCTGATAATGTTTAGGGTAAGCAAGATCAAGCTTGAGACTTGGTCGCCAACATGAAGTTCCGTTTCATAAAACTGATTCGTATTATGCCTCTACCGACAATAATCAGGCCTTTTTCAAAGAATTACATTCCACTGCATTGCTGCATCAAACCATCAATGGATGTTATGTTCCCTTTCCCAAAGCTTACGTCCATTAACAATGGACATTAACATCCGCGAAATCGAGCCTGAGCTCTATTGTGATGCTGGCTCAAGCTTTGCTTCCTTCTCCTTTAGTATTTCTTTAGCCTTTCCCCAGAGCTCTGCCTCCATATCCCTCTCAACTCTTGTCCCCCGGCTGTTCAGCCAACCTGCCCCAATGTTGCCCACAGCTCCTATTCCATTGGGTTTCGGCTGTGGAATAATAGGGCCTGTTTTATTCAGACGAGGCGGTGGAGCAAGACTGACGATATTGGCCTCTTCGAGTGCCATGATCTGACGTTTGATCTTGACGTCGACGGTGTGTAGACCCCTAAAGAATTGATCTGTTGCAGAGGCGAAAGCATCCTTCTGTGCAGGAGGGTCCAGTGATGGTTTCGCAGGTTCGGCTGATGGGTCCATGTTTTGATCGGAGTCTGAAGGTTTCGGTATTGTGAGTGCGTTGAGTGCTGTGGCAGTGTGTTTCATGAGCTGGGTGATTTCTTGGTCGATGGCATTGAGCTGACGGATATTCTCTTCCACGGTGAAGGGCTCGTTGCGCGATGACTCGGCACCGCCCATGTCGACATCATTTGGCGAAGTCATATTTATGACAAGAGCTTTTTGTGTGCGTTTTGCGTGTGTGTGTAATGAAGTTGATAAGTTACCCTCGAATTTATGCTCAAACTTTAGCTTGAACAAAGGACTCAGCAAGATAAGATTTCGTGATAGCTGACGTAAATTCAAATTCTCTGAAAAGTTTGATTAGGCTGTCGGCCGCCAAAAGAGAGTTTTTTGCTATGCAAATGGTAAATGAAGTGTAGCAGTTCTGTACAATCGTGAGGTTGAAGTGAGCCTCAATATGAAAGGGTGGGTGACAGGTACGTACCCTCTGACACTGCCAGATCACAGCGGCGGCCCGTGCATGCCTGCTCAGTTAATCGATTCAACAGCAGCACGATTTGTCAGGATGAACAATAGGAAAAAGGCCCCGAGAAATACTATAGACAATACAAAAATATTAAAATATCTTAAGCTAAAAGAGCCATGCATTCTACTTTCTTATTGTCTTACAGAGCTTGATCCTATGTTGCGCCGCTTAATCGTCGGCTAACACCCAGTCGCGCCCTCCTAGGCTCGGGCGCGTTGAGCATCCACGATTCACATAGACTTTCAGCAATTGTTACTTTAAGCTTCCAACCCAGTAAAACTGAAAATCTCATCGACTTCTTGGTTTCAATCGCCCATCTTTCATCCATCTTATATTTCGGATAAACCAGATCTAAACACTTCAAATACACGATAGAGAAGGACACTGCCCCGGAAGAGCAGTTTGCCATCTCTCACCTCAACACCTTGAAAGGAACACGATCTGGTACCCGTCCAAGAGGCTCAACTCGGGTTATGACATATAGCTGAGAGAATTTCTCTTTAGCAGTGTGCGCCGCGGACAGGCGCGCTGATCTAGGCTCCAATACAGAACCGCCTTCTTCGCCCATAATCACTGCCCTTCATCATGTCAGGGCCATCACAAACTCCAGGTGCTCCTGCGCCGAGCTATCAAGGGCCTGCACCTACTCCTCCAGCTCCTGCACACGCAGCAACAACGGCAGCAACAGGCCAAACAGGTGGCAGCGGAGGACCAATGTCGAACCAGAACCTGAACCAGATTGTAGGCTGATTTCCTCCTCGTTTGCTCAGTAACTGCCCGTGCTTGTCTCTTTGTCCACCATTAGTAAATGGTCATCCCATCATTGCTTGCTAGTAACACGAAACCCCATATCACTTCCCATAACAACAAACATCAAGCCCCGGGTATATTGATTATTACCTCTACACGCCCTGTTTAAGGTGTCTCCGACAAGTGTTCATGATCTTGATCCACAGTCATGCCGACTTGGCAGGACTGGCACCGAGTGGTATAAACACACATCTTTGACCCGCAGGCACATCACGATGGATTCTTGCTCAAGACTCGCACTAACTCGCGCCGATTTACAGGTTACAGATTACTTACTTAAGAGGGGGTTCAACAGGACAGAAGAAGTGTTTCGGCAGGAGTCTAAACATCTCGGTCCTGATGGCAAGCCTATCTATCAACTGGCCAACCTTGGTCCTAAAAAGTACCAACGAGCCTTTGGACTCCTTCGTGAATGGGTAGAGAACAACTTGGACATATACAAGGTAGGCCATGGTCATCTTTCTGCTGTGACTTCGCTGACGAGTCTAGTTCGAACTGTCCAAGCTGCTCTGGCCCGTCTTTGTTTATTCTTTTCTAGAGCTTGTGCAGCATGCCTACACTGAAGAGGCGAAAGCTTTCCTCAGAGACATCGGCCCCAACTTCCAACCAGTGCACGCAGATGATCTCAAGACCCTTGGTACAATCACACTACCCCAACATATCAATGAGAATCCCATGACAAAGCTGTACCGGGAAAACAAGTACCGAATTCCTCTAAACCAGCATGCCAGCGGCGATCTCTTCAACTTTTTGGAGCGCGAATCAGACCAAGGAGGTTCTGTGATCCGGCAACTCCTGGCAACCTACTGCCAGGTTGATTCTACGGCTCGTGGACCTATCACTCCCTTCAGTTTCGAGGCAGTGTACAGAAGGTCAAGGAATATGGAGATAGAGAGCGTGGATACCAATGAAGGTATTCCAGGTGTTAATATTGGGTTGTCAAACAAGGATGTCCTCGACCCAACTGCGCCTTTAAAGCTTGGACCCCTACCTATGGATGCTGACCTACGTGAAGATGTTCGCGCGGAGCTCGAAGAGGAGGAGCGACGAAATCCACCACCCCCCGGGAAAACATCGCTAGTGGAGGAATTCGACCAAAAAATCAAGCGTGAGGAGAGTGCAGATGCCCCGAGCAGAGCAGAGTTGCCCTTACCACCCTCAAGACCGAGAGACATCATGCTAGAAATGCAAAAGCTTCGAGAGAATCGCGACCGATTTAAGATCGATGGTGCGACGGGAGGCGTGGGAGTCCCTATTAGCGCATGCATGTTTACTTTCCATAACACGCTTGGAAGGTGAGTTGTTGACAGCCATGTGAGAAGCGTTAATGTTAACAAGCTACAGTGTTGCCTGTATGGACTTCTCCAACGATGGACAAATGGTAGCTGCTGGCACCACGGAATCTTACATTCGCGTTTGGTCCCTGGACGGTAAAGCCTTGCCCACAATGAACGCGCACGAGAAAGATGCGAAGTTTAACAGCCGCAAATTGATCGGACATTCTGGCCCTGTTTATGACGTATCCTTCTCCGATGCTGTTTCTGGACCTCCGCAGAAGCTCTTTGGCGATGAAGGGAAGTCAAACCCTGCCATGGACACGCGACCCAAGCTACTACTATCTGCATCTGCGGATGGTCAGATCCGTCTGTGGTCATTAGAGTCCTGGAGTTGCCTGTGCCTGTACAAATCCCACGATGGACCTGCTTTCAGAACACTCTGGGGTCCTCATGGACATTATTTTATCAGTGGAGGGTACGACAAAGCTGTTAGAGTGTGGATGCAAGATCATGCTTCGCCTCAACGACTATTGGTAGGACACGACACAGCCATATCTGCGCTTGCATGGCACCCTAACGGCCTTTATGTCTTTTCCGCTTCTGATGAAACTGACAAGTCGATCCGTATGTGGTCTGTTGTAACTGGCGCTTGTGTGCGAGTGTTTACAGGCCACAACGAGTACATCACCGCACTGGAATGTGCGCCAAATGGCAAGATCCTAGCAAGTGCCGATTGTGCAGGTAACATCTTCTTTTGGGACCTTGCTAAAGGAACACGCATCAAGCGGTCGCGTGGCCACGGTAAAGGCGGTATCTGGTCACTCAGCTTCAGTGTCGAATCTAATGTCCTTGCATCGGGTGGTCAAGATGGCACAGTTCGACTCTGGGATGTTGAGCTGCCATCTGATCCCCAGAAGGCGAGCCAGCAACAAACAGGCCTCGACGCGACTACAACAGGAGCAGATGGTACAACCGCGGGAGGCGCTGTTGGTGAGGCGTCTCGCGTTACGGCTGGAACTTCGGGACAAGCTGGTACCAGCGGCACCACCGGAACGCACAAGAAAAAGAACAAGGAGGTGATGATCACTCCCGACCAGATCAGTGCGTTCCCGACGAAGAAGACACCAGTGATGAAGGTCAAGTTTACACGGATGAACTTGGTAATTGTAGGCGGCTGTTACGACCCCGAACGTTAGGAGCGGGAGGCAGTCGACCCAGTTGCCCGCGAGAAACGGCGAAGGCAAGAATTTGCCGCTAAGTTTGGAATAGATTTGGGACTGAAGGCGATATCTCGCGAATAGCAGATGATTAAGCTTGGCCAGAGAATCGGGAGAGGCGCAATGGGTTAGCATACATGATCACCAACACTGAGGAAACAGGTCGAGGTAGGATGCACTCGATTCCCAAAATTAACCAAAGAGACTGGTTTCTGAACAATCTGGAGAATAGAGAGCAGTTCGGAGGAGATCGTCTTGGGAATGTCATCCATTGCAACAGAGCATGGATTTCCTATAATAATAAATCTCGAGTAATAATTTCGATTTACTGTGAAGTGTAATATCATGTCCGAACACCAACTGTGCTGTGTATAATGGCTTTCAACTCGTGTAAGTTGAAGTGAAGCTGGTTGTTGATATAACGATACGTACCTGCCTTACGGGGAAGAGTGGGGCCGTCTCCGCTGACGTCCGCCTGCGTGGAGCGTGCATGCTCCCCAAGCTTCCAACCTTTACCTCTCAAGCCACTCCATCAACCTCAACCACTAATTACGACAGAGGTAGCTCAGCTACAAATATCGTGATCGCATTAATTAGCCATGGACGTCGAAGAATCGCCTTGGGCCGACTCGTCACAGGCCGCATCGCAACAGGCATCGCAGCCTGAAGCCGCGGCCTCGCAATCGTCTACCCCAGCTCCCTCCGCTTCCTCGTCGGCCCCTCGTCCATCAAGGGGACCTCGTCGCCTGGTCGCTCAACCCACACGTCTCGAAGCTGTCGATGATCCTCTCGGTCCTCTCGGCGCCGCCACCGAAGACAATGGCTCCGCTCAGGATGCCCCTCCGGTGCCTCCGCAAAAGGAGCAGATGGTGATTCGTACCACAATGCCTCAACCCCAGCAGCAGCGACGACCTGCGGACCCTCACCATATCGACGATGATGAGAACGATGGGCCAAAGGCTCCTCGCGCACCTCCGCCCGTTGAGGCTGCGCAGCCTAGCACCGTTAGAAGCAGCAATCAACCCAGTGTTAGTGTCGAGCAGGCAGCCAAGCCGACGTTCCAGATTACAGTCGGAGATCCTCACAAAGTTGGTGACCTGACTAGTTCTCACATTGTTTATTCCGTTCGGACCAAGGTATGAAGCTCCGGTGTCAATTAACTCAATCATGACTTACACAGAGAAATAGACCACTTCAAAGGGATATAAGCAGCCCGAGTTCGAAGTCAAGCGCCGATATCGCGATTTCCTCTGGCTTTACACCACTCTTCACGGCAACAATCCTGGAATCGTCGTGCCACCTCCCCCTGAGAAGCAGGCTGTCGGTCGTTTCGACAGCAACTTTGTTGAGAGCCGGCGAGCTGCTCTTGAGAAGATGCTGAACAAGACCGCGATCCATCCTACGCTGCAGCACGATCCTGATCTGAAGCTCTTCTTGGAAAGTGAAACTTTCAATGTCGACGTGAAGCACAAGGAAAGGAGGGAACCGATTCCTACCGAGAGCAAGGGTGTGCTTGGATCTTTGGGTATCAATGTTGGGGGCGGCAATAAGTTTGTGGAACAGGACGACTGGTTCCATGATCGCAAGGTCTATCTTGACGCTCTCGAGAACCAGCTCAAGGGACTTCTCAAGGCTATGGAGACCATGGTCGGACAGCGCAAGATGATGGCCGAGGCAGCTGGTGACTTTTCAGCTTCCCTTCACGCGCTCTCTACCGTTGAGCTGTCACCCTCACTATCAGGACCTCTTGATGCTCTTTCCGAGCTTCAGCTTACTATTCGAGATGTGTACGAACGCCAGGCCCAGCAAGATGTTCTGACATTCGGTATTATTCTTGAAGAATACATTCGCCTTATTGGTTCAGTTAAGCAGGCTTTTGGCCAGCGACAGAAAGCTTTCTATTCATGGCATGCTGCCGAATCGGAATTGCAGAAGAAGAAGGCGACTCAGGACAAGCTCTTGAGACAAGGAAAGAGTCAGCAAGACCGACTCAACCAAATGAGTGCCGAAGTAGGGGAGTCAGAGCGCAAGGTGCACCAGGCCAGGCTTCTGTTCGAGGATATGGGTCGATTGATGAGAAGCGAGCTTGATCGATTTGAGAAGGAGAAGGTTGAAGATTTTAAGAGCGGTGTTGAGACATTCCTCGAAAGCGCAGTTGAGGCGCAAAAGGAGGTGAGTACAATCATCACGTTAAGAAAGGGAAGAGGACTAACAGGGCATAGCTTATTGAAAAGTGGGAGACATTTTTGATGCAGCTTGACGCTGAAGATGACGAGTCAGTGTTTTATAGACCACCAGTATACCAGCAACAGCAACAGCAAAAGGGGGGTGATACTGCTGTTGACCGTGCTCGAGCGAGGATAGACTCAGACTCAGACTAGATGGACCGAGGGCAGGTGTCTCCAACGCATCTTTACCGTTCCATCTGGTAACGATGAGGTTGAGCTCTTGATGAAGGAGAAGAATCACATTCACGTCGGCAGAGATGTTTGACTATTGAACAATTCCGAGAATCGGAGACACGTGTTTTTCATATCTTACAAGCCTCGGGGGCTTTATAACTGTTGTACATATCGAACCACCCCCATCCACCTCATGCTTCCAATTCTCGGACGTCGTCTATAGTAATTTATACAAGACTCATTTGTACCCCAAGCTGATGGTGGGGTTATCATGTTTCATATAGCAGTGGTCCCTGTCCCTCTTATAACAAACAATAACATCATATCATTGTTTACTTTCTCTTCTTGGCCTGCTTCTTAGGTCCTGAATCCCTCATAGTGTTCGCATCTTGTGTAGGTGCATATCCAGTGATAAGATCGGCATAACCCTCATCAGCTGCCTCAGCAGCACCTTCACCCTCCTCAGCATGAGAAGCATCGTAGGCACGGCCGTATCGTTCTCGGAAAGCAGCCAATTTACCGGCCTCATCGAGCTCGACGTTCTTGAGTGACTTCTCAGATGGCTGCCACAGCAATGTGTTGCGTGTGTCTTTTGTGGCGCGGTAGATGGGTAGTGGTGAGGTCGTTCGCATGGTGTATGCGGATCCGTCAGATAGAGTAACGAGCTGGGTGAATGTGTATGGTCGGCGCGGTCGAGGAATGAATGTGGCATGACGGACTTGGCCGAGGGAGAGACGAGTTGGTGAGCATGGTGTTGAGGGTGTTGTTCGTAAAGGCGAAAGAGTCGCCGGTGAAACTGAAAATTTGGCCATTGTGAATTGAAAGCGCTACTGCGAGCGAGGCCGGAACAGACGAATTGACGGCCCTAAAGACAGCGATTGACGGCCCTAAAGACAGCGATTGACGACCGTAGACTGGTGGTGAAGCTTCAGATAGAGGCTTGAAGTCGATCGGTAAAATTTAGGATGCGAGGTCCGAGTGCGGGTACACCAAGCAGGGGTTTGGGAGCTTATCGATAAGAAAATGCAATTGTTCTTCGTCATTTCTAGACCGGTTCGGACTCCGACTGCGAACGAGTGAAATAAAAAGGCGCTTTTTTACATGGGGCTAGTTTACGTCTCATTTTACGGCTGATTTGAGGTTCTTGAAAGTGCATTTGTTGATAATGCGCTGTGCTGGGCAATGAAGAGCTCCCGAGCGCTGCGCAATGGCGCTGCGACAGCACTTGTCATGACGAGAGGTGGGACGAGAGAATTCAGTTCTCTACGGAATACTGGAACTGGATGCTTGGAGGCTTCTATGAAAAGAGTTAAGGGTTGTAGAAGATATATGGCTTCGTTATCGGGGTCCAGTTCGTCACAATGGTCCCTAAATCGTGAGTCTTTCTCATCCTAGCTTGCCACTCTAGCTAATATCGTATACTATAGATAGAAGAAACCACACAACTGCAACAGCAGCATCATGGCATACATCCCCAGCCAAACCTCCAACCGTCCATCCAACCAAACAAGTACCTCTCCCCGAACAACTCCGCTCCATCATGCGTCTCCTCCCCCACAGCGTCGTCGTCTGTACATCAAACCAACCCGGCGACGGCCCACGCGCAATGACAATGTCATCTTTCACATCATTAACACTCGCACCTACACCGCTCGTCACTTTCAACATTGCCACACCGAGCAGAACACTAGATGCTATAAGAGCAAGCGGCGGTTTCAACGTACACGTTCTGTCAGGCGATGAGCGAGGCGCGAATGTAGCGAGTCACTTTACAAAAGGCAATGTTGGAGGGAATGCATTCAAGGGGTTGGCTTATACCCAGGAAGATGACGAGGCGCCATTGTTAAAGGAGGACGGCGTCATGTTTGCACTTCGGTGTAGGGTACTCAAAGATGCGCCAGAGGGAGGCCTCATGAGAGTGAGAGATCATGTAATTGTGGTGGGGGAGGTTGTACAGATGGTGAGGGTTGGAGAAGAGGTGGATGAGGATTTTGGACTTGTGTATGCAGATAGAAGGTATAGAGAGATTGGAGTGGTATTGGAGATGTAAGTGATGGGACTGTATCAAAAGCTGGTTAGAGTGTATAGTACCCTGTATAGCATGGGAATCAAACGGAAAGCAGGGAGATGCTGTGTTTCTCGAAGATTCATGATAAATTATAACAACAATCGAGTGTATTCCGGAATAGAAACAAATAATGTTTTGTCGTGGGATTGTGTATAAGTTTGGGCTCCTCGCTTGATGTTTGCGATGGATATCGAGGTCACTTGAGCTTCTATTGATACAGAGATTGACAAACTCCCAAAGAACAAAACAGAAGAGCCGCAGAAAACCTCCAATTTTAGCAATTCAGCCTGAAGCTTGCCCGAGATTACTGTACGTTGGGCTTGTTGTTTATCTTGGCCAATCTGCCTTTCTATCGGCCTCGGCTTGGTACATTTGTTGCTTGTGCAGTTGCACTCAGCCTTGCTGTTTCTTAGAATTGCCTCTCATTGGTCTATATAAAATCACAAACAGCTCAGCACAGCTACGTTTTGAAATTTGACTGTTGGACCGTCGGCAGGCAAGGCAGAAAACATAAGACTTTCATCATAAATGACAAAAAATACCAAGGTAAATTTAGGATGCTCTTTAATCAGTTTATTTTTACCTCTCTGAGTTCAGCTCATAAGTCTTTTGACACCCTGAGGGCAGGCCTCAATTGGTTCCGTTGTGAATCAAAATACTTTTTAGGCAACCTCACAAGCATCAGCTGGTACGTATGGCTAGAAGATTCGATTCGATCGAGGGGTTGTTATTTGTTGCTGGGGTAGGTAGGTAAGGAAGCGGTGGGACTTTGAGATGGAAAGCCTAGGAACTCGAACAAGGGTCTTTTTCAGCCTCGAATGAGGGGTTGATCACAGATGGCGATAAGGCTCTGGAGCATTGTCTATGCTAACAAACTTGTATTTTGCCTTCACAATTGAGTTTTCTACAGTATGAATCATGTAGATCAATAAAATCTCTGTTTTCCACTATCACAATAGTCCATTGCTTGACTCGGATAGCCTGCTGTATTTGTGGTACCTGAATTCGCAAAAGATGGCCATTTGAGGCGATGCACATCGAGCTTGTGAGGGAAACGTGGAAGAGTCTAGCAAAACAATGGCCAATCATTCGAGACTGATCCATTCATTTTGCCTCCCCTCCTGGTCCCTTTGTGCTTTTTTGGGGTAAGCTGTATGTACCTGGTCTTGGGGGGTGATAGAAGAAATGGCCGGTCT
>PVPY01000597.1:0-29388 GCA_002982035.1 Fusarium algeriense
AAATAGTATAATAACCCTAAAAGCTAAGAAAAAAAGAATACTAAAAAATAAGAAAAAATAGAAATTAATTAATAGTAGCAAGCAATACCTAAATAAACTATAATACTACTAGTTAATAGGCGAACTATTGCAATAGTTAAAGGAAATGGTATACTGACCAAGAGTGAAGCTAGCTTCCAATAGCAAGACATGCCTTGTAACATCTTGAGATTTGTCTGAACATTGACCTGGACTCTTTGTCTAACTGATGGCTCTGTGCACCAGAGAAATGGTATCTGAACAGCACAGCTCGAATATGCAGCGTATGCGATAAATATCGGCATTGCGCTAAGACGATAGTTCATGGCCAAGACAGCAGCTATGAGGCTTGATATGGAACAAGCATGATCAAACGCGACTTGAGCCGATAGTTGTCTGGCAGATGAGTAAGTCTTGTCACCCTTCGACCAGCAGAATAGTGGAACGATAGAAGAGTGCAGCGCACATAGAGATTCGTGATAGGCGAGATTAGTTAGAAAAATCTTTGGAAATTCCTTTTGATTCGTGTTTGAGATGCTAGTATCTTCGAATCTGAAGTTACTAGGAACAGCTTGCCACCATGCTGATATCTTGTTCTCAACTCGAAAGATGTCCTGGAGGCGTGAGTCGAGGTCAGCATCGGATCTGACAACCGATACGACAGAGCACCTATAGGCGTCAATATAAGTGAGGTATTTCTTGACTCGACTTACCAAAGATTCAGACCACGCATCAACTCCGCGAAAATGCTACGAGAGTCCACTTTATTGGCCATTGTTGCCACGCTTGATCGCAAGGATCCTGCAGCAAACTCATCTTCAGGCCATGGCAGCAGTAGGTTCTCTATGTCGGCGATGGCTTCGAATCGAAATAGCTTTTCCGAGCTAAAGCAATGGAATAAGTAACATGCCCAAAAACGCCTTCTGCGTATCTCAGATTCAAGTGAAGAGCTATTCCCTGGACTAGTGCCGATGATGTGAAGGAGCTGATAGGCATCCTGGCTATGCTAGAACAGCGAAAGATTGCAGAACGTCACAAGGTTATCCTCGCTAAGCTCTTCGGCTTCTTGAAACACGAGTGCTCCAGCAGTCTTGGCCCATTTCGTCATGAGACCTTGTTCTTTCAGGGTAGCTTTGCCAAATTCATCTTCATAAAAGCTGCGTTGTTAGCGGGTGGATAACGTTCCATCAGATATGCTTACTTTGCGCCCCAGGCACAGATGCTAAGAAGGACATGAGATTTGACCGTTTGGTTCACAAGCGCTTGCAAGAACGTGGATTTATGAAAGAGGAGATCAGACTGGTACACATTCTCGAAGTATAGCTCTACCAGTTCGTTGACCAGGGATGGTGCGATCCCATGATAGAAGTTTTGGTTTGATGCATCTGAGGTGGACTGTGTAGGAGCTAGCGGGACCAATGGCCCTGAGTGAAATGAAGCCGAAGACTCAATTATAGTCTTAGACTTTGCTATTCGCCGGGGTGCTCGAATCTGGGATCGACTGTTATCATAGCGACATGTATTTTTCATGTCTGACGCATCTTCCGCAGCTTGGCCTCTCGCCCGGGCAACGGATCTTCAAGTCCAGAATCAGCTAAAGTCACTTGTATCTTTCAAGGAACGGACTGCAGCCCACCTTTTGCCTTTTACAGATATCGCAAGCCTTGCTGGGACGCCCAGGAGCGTTCGTCATGACAATCTGGTATAGTTAATACCGTACTACGTACTAAGTAAGCAGAGGTGACCATGTAAGCAGCCAAGTGAGGTGACGTCATGGCAAGGATTCGCAAAGGAAAAAATGTATTTCCCGAGCCTCATTACAGTGATAGCAGTATCCGTAAGCTGCACGAAGTTCAAGAGGCAACCCGATTCTCTAGACACAGGTCCTGATTACACCGCCAATTCCACGTCAGTTCGTGTGGCTGGCGCATTGGAAAAAAAACCTCATGAGAAAAACGCAATGATGCGAATATTATCATGGCTACTATGACGCGTTGCGTCTGCTCATGTCTGCCTTGTCATGGGTTACACAGACAAGAGGCCTGCGATAGTGCATATAGAGAGATAGAAATTCAGCCAATTGCTGCAACGAGACAACAACGCTAACCAGCTTCCCCTGTAATTCTCTTCCACGTAGTGAAACATATATGCAGCCACATAGCATTGACTGGGATTATTCAGCTTTTTCAGTGGTTGAAATCGCACTGAGTGCGAAATTCATGGATGCGATTTTGAAGAAGGGAAAATTTTTCCATTGCGATGGCCTGCATCGCTCAGAATTGAAGGGATGCAATTGGCAAAGTGTAAAATGTGTTGCGTCAGAAAAATCACACAATGCGTTGTGAGCGACTCGGAAACGCACACAAGGCGATTATCATGTCGCACCCCTGGTATGGTGGCCTTAGAAGCTCTATAATTCCCCGACGCGGCAACGCCCGGTTCGGCAGGCAGGAAATGTTTATCTCCATCGTTTTTGCTGTTTTACTCGGTTCTGTATGTCTACCTCTTTCAAACTACCTCATGCAACTACTCAAAATGGACGACCTCACCGGGTTGCAGCTTATAGCCCAAGGAACTTCGTGGACTGACCGAGCACTAGACATCATTACTATACACGGATTGCAGGGCTACGATACCTGGGAGCATCCTACACACGGACTCGGGGACAGCAGTAAGACTGTTTTCTGGGTACGGGACTTCTTACCCAAGGATCTCCCTTCAGCGAGGATCTTCACCTACCATTATCTCTCTACTGCCTTTTGCGACGGTCAGGGCATCACTCAAGCCGCGGATAAACTTCTCAACAAGCTAAAGAATCTACAGGCAGATAATATCGAGGTGCGTCTCACATCGCATTATAGAGCAGATCCATTCCCGTCTCTTCCAGTTCCGCAGTAACGAAAACCGGAAAGGTTTGTAAATGGACTAACATTCCGTTATCAGAGATCTCGGCCATTAGTCTTTATTTGCCATAGTGTTGGTGGTCTAATTCTCCAATGCGCCCTCAATAAAGCATTTGATAACAAAGGCGATACGGCACTCAACGAGATTATCACAGCAACACAGGGAATCATCTTCTTGGGGACGCCGCATCCAACTTCAGAACTAGATATAAGCGTCTCAAGAATCGCCGCAGCCAGTGAGACAACTAGGTCCATTATGGTTGACACTCAATTTATGGCACAGGTACTTTTCAGGTTCGCGAGCTTATCTCAGTATAATCCGCCGTGGAAAGTCGTTCATTGCTACGAAGAGTTGCCACTACCAGGTACTGCTTTTCGGGTGAGTTAGTCCTTGGTATTGACTATTGGAAACAAACACAAATAACTGAATCTTTGGCGAATAGGCGGTCGACCCAAGCCAGGAAGAATCGTGGGCTTTGCCCCAATTATCGCTGTACAGTCATCATTTTGTAAGCAGTGTGAATCTCTCTTTCTTTCTTTACCTCTATCTAATAAATTGACAGGATTTGTGTCGTTTCAGAAGCCAGGACGATGTCTCCTACATCAAAGTTCTGCAATCATTGAGAAACATCACTTCTGGGCTCGGCAGCTCTGTCGTAGATGAAATCGAAGTACAGACAACTCTGTCATCCGTCGAGCATGGTAAAAACCCTCTCGCCACTATTACATAATTCCGTTGACAGGATATAGAGGTTCTTGAAAGTCTGGAAACTGAAGACACATCGGCCAACATCCGAGACGCCTCTCCAGGAACTTGCGACTGGATACTGAAACATAACACTTATAAGTCTTGGTTGGCCAAGCCCTCCCAGCCTCTATGGATCACTGGTAAGGCGGGAACTGGTAAAAGCACCCTGATGAAACATATCATAGAGGCTTGTCGTCTGGAGCACACATCAAGCCAGGCTGTGGTATCCTATTTCTTCTCCGCCAGCGGCGCAAACCACTCTGTGGCGAGCCTTTTAAGTTCGCTCTTGCATCAACTTTTAAAGACGACTCCGAGTACGCGATCCTTCGAAATATTTTCCAAATTTCATCAGAGAAGGGAGCATGAGATCTCCGACAGCGCAAGGGATATCGATATCCTGATGGAAAGCTTGCTTTTGTTGGCCGACAAATCGACGGCACAAGGTGATTCCATTTTCTTCATTATAGACGCTTTGGACGAGTGTGACGATCCCGGTAAGCTTGTTACTCTCCTCTGGCGTCTTAATGATTTCAATCCCAGTCGAAAACTACGGATATGCATATCCTCTCGACCGAGCAACTTTTCCGTGCCAGGCGCGGAAATCCGTTTGGAGGATAATAACTCGCTCGACATACAGCGATATCTTGGCGAAAGCCTTCTAGCCTTGGAAAATTATCTACCCCCGACCTCGGATGTCAAACAGACAACTCAAGCTTTGGCGGAGAAGGCCAAAGGGATGTTTCTTTGGGCTTCGTTGAACATATCACAGCTGCGCTGCGATGGTCACCTCAAGATACCCAAGTCCGAACAGCACTCTACGTCCTGGCTTCCAGCAACCCTAGATGCGGCATACGAGACGATTATACAGCAGCTATGGAGCCGGCATGATGAAAGCCGCCGAGAGATGGCACGGGATGCATTCACCCTCGTACTATGCGCTCAGCGGCCACTTTCGATACTCGAGCTCCGCAGTGCCCTGGCCGCGATGCATTATGATCCTGATCTTCTATCTCCACTAAGCAAGAGTGAAGTAAATGAGTGGGGTATGTGGAACAAAATGAACAAGATACAGGACAAAGCTTCGCTAGACATGAGTACTCAGCTGATGCTTCTATGTGGCGGCCTTCTTGAGGTAGCACCGCGGCAGGCCAAGTTCGCAAACGATACGACATATACAGAATCGACCGTGCAATTCATCCACCAAACCGTGAGAGAGTATTTCCAGGAAAGGGGGTCCTGCGTCCTTGAGGGCGACAATCGCACTTCCAAATTGTCTTTCCCAGAACTCAAACTCACTGACTTGCAAGCCTGCAATGCCCAGTACCACTTCCGAGTTGCTTGGATATGCCTCCTGTATGTTGACCTCATATACATGCGCTCTAACCTCCTGAATACCGAGACTGCAATCACTTCAGCCCTTTTTCTAGATTATTCCCTATCGTTTGGCATGGCACACCTTAGCTTGGCCGAAAGAGCCGGGGTAAACCCCATGAAGAAGGAGATGTGCCACCTTTCTCAGTTTCAAAAGGGGTTCGTCGACCAGTGGTCTTTGCTACACAGCCAAATATTCAAGGATCAGAAACTCTTTGAGCCGCACAAGACTAAGGCAGTACATATCATGTCATACTATGGCTTACCGTGGTATGACACAGGCCTCTGGGGAGCGAGGCTTGCAGAGATAAATGAGGAGGATCATTATGGGCGTACTCCTCTCTCACTGGCCGCGGCTATGGGTCATCATCATATCTGTGAGATCTTGCTTGACAATGGTGCCGACATGGGTCATCGAGATTATGTCTATGGTCAAACTCCATTGAGTCATGCCGCAGCCTATGGCCATAGGGAAGTCGTCGAGCTTCTACTCAGCGAAGGGGCTGACTACGACGACAGCAGCAGTGGAGTTACTCCACTGTGGTTAGCAATTCGCAGTGGTCATCTAGACATCGCGGAGCTTCTCTTACAGGCTGGCGCAAATCCTAACGCCTCTAGCATCCATACTGGTGAAGCATGCCTGTCCAATGCTGCCTCTCTTGGACACATCAGAGCCGCCTATCTACTTCTAGACCGAGGCGCCGCAGTCGATACACGAGACAAGAATGGATGGACTCCGCTTCACCACGCCGTCAGCCAAGGCCGAAAGAAGATAATCGAGTTGTTACTGGGGTTTCTCAAGTCACAAGAACTCTTTCAACTCAAGGACAACCTCTCTAAAGACAAGGGCAAGGGCTCTTGGATCAATACCGTCTTGACAGCTATCGTTATTTTGGCATGTTACCAACGTGGTGGCGAGTGGCAGACGCCTCCGGTCGGCAACCAGAACAGCCAGGCGCTGAACACATGCTCTGATGGCCGACTGCTTACAAACCGGGGCACCAATCGACAAAAACACAAGTTGGGTGCAGGAAAGGATGAGGATGACAACGAAGAAAACATCAGAGGTAATTCGGAGAAAAGACCTCGTCGCTCAGAGCCAAACGGGGACCGTTTCGCCTGTCCGTATCATAAGAAGAACCGGGCGAGGTTTTCAAGCGGACCCTGCAATGGAAAGGGATTTGAGAATATTGACCGCCTAAAGTAAGTCCATCTCTGAATGTTTCACTGCAGGACCCGAGAAACATTAGCTTGGAAGCTCGTAAGTCGAGAGTCTAACTAACAGGTGTATAGATCGCATCTGAAGCTCATCCATGATCGTTCTATCGACTGGCGGCGATGTCACGTCTGTAAAAAGCGATTCCGCCGCGAAGAGCTGGATGGGCATAGCCTATGTAAAAGAAAAGACCTAGGAGATGATTATGAGGATGGATATGATTTGGACCAGGCTCAAGACCTGAAATCGGACAGAACACGGCCCAGCAAGAACCCTCCTGAAAGTTGCTGGAAAGCAATATTCACAGTGCTGTTTCCCGACTGGCCCACGAACCTGGATATCCCAAATCCATGTGAGTCTACAGCTTGTCGCATAAGATTCGAATATTTGAAAGCGATTACTAACTTACAGGGCACCCCAGACCAAGCGAATGCTGTCTCGACGTATTGTGCAGATGCCATTCAACAACACCGCGACAGAGTGATGAACCGAAACACAATCTCTCAGCTCTATGCTTGCCAAAGCGAAGATGAGATCCGTCAAGTTCTAGAACCACTCATCGGGGACCTTGAAAGCAATTTTGGGCATACCCCGATAATGACTGACAATTTGCCTCCCAGGCCCGTGTCCGCTATGTCTCCGCAGCCAACAATCAGCCCTCAGCATCCGCAATATCAGCTTCTGCCAGTTTCTCAGCCGAATTTCATTTATAGTCATGGGCGTCGCTCACAATTCCATACCCCAGCTGTTTCAAGCTCCGATGCAAATTCCAGCCGTTTCTTCCGGAGCCATGATCAGTCTGACACGTTCACAGAAGGCACAGCATTCTCGGACCAAATGTCAACAGGGTTTGACTCCTTTGGGTCTCACCAGGGTATAAATAGCAGCAGCACTCTGCCACAGTTTCAACCACAAATGACTTTATCAGTGGCTCAACAACCGACGAGCAACATAAGCCACCACCCCGGATCGAGTTTTGCGGTAGGGAACCAAGGAATGACACCGGATGATCGTTGGATTGACTTCTCGCACGACTTCCAACATCAGCCGCAGCCTGTAAGCGGAGATCTGGTACAAGGCGATCTCCAGCCAGGGGATTATGATGAGAACGAAATCCTGAGCATGGCGCATTTTTAGGCTAGTGAATGTGATAACAGCTTAGCATCGCAGGCTTGGATTGAACGTGTTGAATCCCGGCCAGTTTATGGGAAGGAAAGGCAAGCTGCAGCTTTATCAAGATGATAAAAACCAAAGTGGTGGAGAAGGTCAAAAGGTTGACAAGAGCTTGGCTGAGTTCGGATGTTTGAGCAGGGAGGTTTTGGATTATGAGAACGCCAACTGTTACCATTCCTTTAGGTGTCGTCCTCTGCCGTAAATTTATTTATCTTCTCTCTTCCTTGACAATATGAAGTTCCTACAAGTCAAATCGTTGCATCAGATCGATTGATTTCTGACCCTTCCACATAGACTCATTCCTCTGGCTTCCGTCCCCAGACAACCCGTTGCTTAAAGTAAGCATGATGCTTGCCCGAGTTAATCTCCCTTCGAGCATGTGCAATGTAAACATGAATCTCTGCCTCCGACCAGCCCATGGTATTAGCCACAAAAAGCACAAGGCCTTCAGTATCCGAGAGAAAAACATGACGACCAAACTCTCCCAGTTCCTTCAACTCCGGGTCCTTGGGCCAGTCACCGAGAGGAGCCTGTCATACCATGTGAGCATTCCAACAACTATTGATGTTAAAATCATTCTCACCTTGTACTCGTATTGCTGAATGTCAATAAATCCTGCTGCCTCCATGGCTTTCCTCTGTAGCTCTTCTTCGTATATACTAAAGCTCATGCCGAATTTCTTGGCACCTTCAATGAATAGCTTGCCCCACTGGCCTAAAGCAGAAGTCTCCTTTACGGTATCGTCATCGCTGGTGATAATAGCTGAGGGTTCAAAGCTTTCGACCCAACCACCTGGCTTGCAGGTCTTGTAGGCCTCTCTGAAGAACTGGTACCAATCAGGGATACTTCCGGCCAACCAGCGGAGATGGACGTAATCTGCTGAGTTGGGAGCAAATGTCCATTCTTGAGTACAATCTTCGATTTCACTGAAAGATACATGTCAGTAGACGAGGAGCAGGTCTCAGTTCTGGTGACTTACAATTTGAGATTGGGAGAAACCCAGGCGGGTTGAATTGGCGATATATCGGTGCCAATAACCTCCACATTGGGGTGTTCATCTGCAAAGTCCCTGGAGCCAAAGTCAGTTGATGTTATTAGGAGTCCAAGTCAAAAACATACAAAGCCCAGATTCCTATAGAAGAGGGAGTTCCAGTTAGTTTTATAATAGCAAAGCGACGTCCCAACAGCACAACTCACCAGTGCCAGTTCCAATGTCGATTGCTTTCTTGAAGAGAAGTGTTAGCCTCCCAACCAGTCCTCAAAGAGGCAAAAGGTATACTCACTGTAATCTTGTCCTTATCAATCGGAGCAAGATAGAGTTTTCCGCAAAGACCTAGAGTTAGACAATGATGGCTAGCGAGGTTGGTTAATCATGTACTAGTCTTTCTTAAACCGTCACCAACGTACTTCATATCCAGTGTTTCACTCTGTCGCTCATCGTTCGAAGCCCTTGTTCAGTAAGTCTCAATCCGGCATAAAACAAAGAGTCACCCTACCAATACTGAGCATTTCCAATTTCGCGATGGTATGTACGTCCATGAAGCTTGCGATACTCAAAGATACTTGAAGTCATTGAGTCTGTAGAGGCCGAGAGGCTTCCGTCGCTGAGTGAGTTTCCATCGTCTTCGTTCAAGTCCTCTTCCTTGACTAAGGTTAGCATCAACACTGTGTAATGTCCACTAAGCATGAACAAACGCACCTCAGCGAGTTGCTGCCAGTGTGCGGCTGAAAGAACGCCGTTATCTCCAACATTCGGCTCGGGAGTTCGAGAGGGACTTTTTGAGGGACTTTTGGCAGGGCTTTTGGTAGGGCTCTTGGAGCTCTTGGGGCTCGTCGTAGTTGCAGGTGGCGTTGACATTATGCGAAACAGAGGTCAAAGCGCTTTAGTGGCGGTTTATTTCAAGAAAAGGAATATCGCGCAATTTTTGCAAGAGAGACGAAGAAGTTAAAAGGGCCAGAGACTTGAGAAGCGACGGCCACGTTATGATATGACAATGATGAGATATATCATATATCCCGGCTCCATAGCGGGGGAGAGTTTGGGGTTTGACGAATTGGAATTATGAGAAAAAGCCAGTTCGCATATAATCCTTGACTTTTGGCGAAACGAATGAACCAACCAACAAGATTACGGTTGTTCGTTGTGTTCATGCCAAGGGTTATTTGTTGGTGGGGGGCAGCACATGTCAGATAATACTACCCAGAAAGTTCAGTAGCTAACGGTAAATACAGTCAAAGGAAAGTTGAGGTATAATAGGGTTTGAATCAATTCAATTCGAGCCAATAGCTAATATAAGCGCAACATGAGACTCTGAACTTGGACGATAGATAATGAAGCGGGAATAGGAAAAGCCTGACATCTCAACCCATGTCCAAAGCAAGGCAAGGATATTAAGAGACTAACCTAATATGGTATGCATTGAGATGTCCAATCAACATCAAAAATAAGGAAATAGCTAGGGAGTTAACTGGAGACAAAGGCTTCAATAGACACTAGCAGCCCGCCATTGTGATTACGCCGGCAGTTTTAAGTGGTATATTTAAGTAGTCGCTTCATCTTGACTTATTTCTCCTCCTTCTCTATTCCTCCATTGTCTTTCAACTTTGCAGTCCTCAAAAACATGTCTCCCAACGCAATCTCAACTGGTACTCAGGCCAAGCAAGATGACTATCTTGTTAGCTTAGAGCAGTACAGCCTTCAACAACCCTCCGCCCAGCAGAAGCTCACGCGCCTTGATATGAACATGCCGAGACTTTATGGAATTCGTTTGGTCCTGTGCTTCCCATTGACCTCTGGTGCGGATAAATTGCAGATGTATGTTCGATGTCTCAACAAGGCTAAGAGGCAAAATTGACTTACCTCTCTAGATACGAGAATCTGAAGAAGGGATTGGCGCATACCGTCACGTCTATTCCGTGGATTGCAGGAGTGATCGTGAGTTTTCACACTAAGAGCTTATATCGGCGGCTGTTAATCTAATCGTTATAGGGTCCAGAGGAAGGACAGGATCCCAAGACCCGAAGGGTTCAGATTGTCGACTCACCAAGTGGATTCAAGTTCCCGTAAGCGATGTCTTCTTTATCCTGTCACTCAAGCCTAGCTAATCAAGTCGTTTATAGATACAAAGATCTCAGCGACACCTTACCATCATATGCAGCCTTGAAAGAGAAAAGCTTTCCTCTCTCCGAATTCTCAACCGCGCAACTCGGTCCCATCGACGTCATGCCACAAGGCCCTCACTAACCCGTCTTTGCAGCTCAAGTAAGCTTTGTCGATGGCGGTCTCTTACTCGCAGTGGGAGTCCACCACTCCGCATGCGATGCTGCAGCTTTAGACGCCATCCTGAGCACTTGGTCTCATAACACTGCTGGTACGTGGTCCCAAAAGTAGGCCTGCTCAGACACCTCAGCCCAGGCTCAGCATTAACTCAGCTTAAAGCAGTAAGAAATCAGCTCTAGGAATAGAAATAGATTTTAGTATGCTTAAGTTTTATCTCTAAGTTATATGGTATTACCAACGGTTTGTTCCGTATCCGGGTGAGAAGAGAGGAGATAAGCTGGTGATTCACTGCCTGAGGCTGCTATTTTGTCACGTTGGCTTGTGACATTGGTCGTCTACCTAATTCGTAGGTTGGTTGGAGGGCACTTTTGCGCTCAAAATCATTAGTTTAGATAAGCACGCCATGGACAATTTCCTCCCACTATCTCTGAGTGAATGATTTCGACTTGGAACAAAAATTACTCCCATGCCTCGCTTCTTTGCAAAAGAGCTCTAGAACAACTAAGTTCTGCTCAATTTATTATAACAAAGACAGGGATCATTGTCAAATCGATAGGCCGGCTAACTTGTCTTGGGTTAGATTGTGAATAGTTGGGCACAAATATCCGCAGGCCAATTACACACGGAGTCCACTTCGTATGGGTCGGAACAGCAAAGCCTTTGCAAACAGTTATCGAGGTCTAATTCACACCATCGGGTCTCAACAACGCATGACAACACTGCACAGGGACTGTACCTAGGTCTGGCGATTTGCGCACCTTCTACACATGATATCCCAATATTTTCCCTTACTCAGCAATCATGTACTCCTTCGACTGTCAAATATGCGGTGTCGACATGGCCACCGCCCGCATCCGCACCCCAGATGAACCGCCCAGCGCAGCTTGGAACTTTGAAGGCGCCGATTTTGTAGGGTTTTCTGTTTGGCCTTATCAAGATGAGTTTAGAGATAAAGATTGTCGAAATTGCACAACCGTGGATCGGGGTTCAGCTAGGCCTCCAGAAGTTGGCGCGTGGTCGGACGAGGACGACGAGGACGCTCCGGATTGGACGCCTGACGAACAGAGTCTCAGCGATGAAGAGCCCTTGGAATATGATTCAGGCTGGGAGACCGACAGCGCAGAATCTGGCCTTGAAGCCTTAGCCATCTCTGGCGATGAGACTTGCAGCGATGAAGAGAACAGCCACTCAAAGAATACTCCAGATCAGTGCCCTTTCAACGACCTATATGCTCCGCCGCTGCCTGAACGTCTACCCCACGGCACATGGCACAATGGTTTCGCCTATTATGCAGGCGATCGAAAACACCCGCAAAAATGGCCACTATTTTGCCGAGGAAGTGATCCAGATAGACCCCTAGGAGCCGTGGAGCACATCGCCTCACCATCATGCCAGAGCCTACAAGGTATCAATGGCCATATCCTAAGCGTGGTGCAGATGAAGAATTGTCGCAACGTTCGATTTCTGATCCCCAAGCCGCGTGGTTGGAAAGCTGATAAAAGTGATCAACTCCTCGAAGGATCCGGCAGCAGTCTGTTCTATGTATCTGGAGAGTCAAACGGTTCAAATATGATCGAAAGTAGACATTTTAGAGCACATCACGCGTTTTTCCCGCCGCGTCATGGTCTGAAAGACGTAATCACCAGTTGGCCGCATATTGGCGAAGGCTGTACGGTAAGCGACTCTCCAGGCCAATTTCGACTTTTGCTGACAGAATACACCAGGAGCTTGACGACACAGTGCTTCCACTCCCAGTACACTCATACTGTCTCGATATCTACGCAAAAGTATCCTTTAGCCGACTTGGTTATATAGATCTCAACGGACTTTGGCATTGGCGCGAGATGCGAAATATGCCGAATTGGTATGGACTTGAAACTCAAATTCCAGAACCGAGACCCAAACAGATACGGGTTCCAGGGTTTACTAGCACCCGTGAGCATTGGGATTATCCTTGGACTCATGTGCCTGGTGATGAATGGATTGTTGCAAATCCCGTCGAGATCCCAAGTATATCCCGAGTTTTAGACTCGTGCACTAAAGATCTATGTATCGAGGAAAATATCCAGCACACTGGTTCGGGATTATTGGCATTCCCTGCCGAGATTACTCAGCATATTCTGTCATTTCTTGATATCGCTGACGTCGACAGCATGGCCATAACTTGCAGAGCGCTCTTCAAGCTCACGCAGTCGGCATTCCGGAAAGTTATAGTGAGCGACATGCCTTGGCTATGGGAGGTTCTTGAAGGCGGCGACTATCCTGCCTCGCGTGACTCTCATCCTACGTGGGATCCTCTGTGTCCACTCGGTATACCACCGCCGACACTTCCAGTTGGACTAGAAAGCGAGGAAGAGGAGGATTTTCTCTGGGAAACAATTATCTTTGAGAACCCTGAGATGGAGCAAGTTCGCAATACCGTCAGAGCTCTCAACCGTCAACGCCGAGAAGAGATCATCGCACCTTATCACAAGAAGCTGAAAGTCTTGCTCGAGGACTGGCGTAGCTTTCGTGGGAACGTGGAAGCTTGGATACAAGGAACAGGCCAGCAAGGTGATATGAACTGGAGACGATTGTGGTTTATGTTCAATCCTGCGACAAGTCCGCTGCCAGGCATATGCAACAGGGCAAGAATTTGGGAGGACTGCGAGTACATCCTTGATAACATTGCTCTGGCACACGAGGTGGGAGATATTGACGACCGGCATGGAGAGTTGAAGGCTAAGATATCGGAGTTCATTGATGAAAACTCATATAAGATGGACGATCCAGATCCGGATGTCCCTGGGTGGCTATATCCACAATAGTGAATGGATAAAACATGCTACAATCTAGTCAGTCCTTGCAGCGACTTGGAGAGTGAGCCGGAGACCAAAGCTAGGCGCTAGAGTGTCTCAAGCCTGAGTGCATGATTAGTCTTCAGCAGAATCTGAGATAGTTATTAGGCTAGACACAAGTATATGCAAGGAACATTACAGTCAATGATACAAATATGCTCGTTCAACGAAGTTTATATATAATAAAGAGATATATACATTGAAAATGCGGAACTGGTAGCTCCCTAACCCCAACAAGAGGTGCTTCAAGCACCTTGTTAACCCCTTGTCCAACAACCATGAATATTCCACAGCATTTCTGCCTCAATATAAACATCGAAGCGTCAAGCGAAACGCTTAGCAAGATCGGAGAGTAGAGTACTTGCAAGCCTTGCTGGGACCAGAGCCAATCTTCTTGGGCTCCTTACCAGGAACAGTACCCTCGTACTCAACGCAGGTCTCCTTGACGGAAGAAGCGCAAGTTCCAGTGATGGTAGAAACATCACCCTTGTTGGAGTTGATACCGGTGAGGACCTTTCCGTTGTAGGCCTTGACGTTCTTGACGACAACGTTGCGAGTACCCATCTTCTTGCAGTTACCGCAAGATCGGTAAAGCTTACCGAAGTCAACGACAGTGAAACCATCAATGGTGACCGTTCCAAGACCGTTGTGCTGGATAACCTTGTCCTCAGCACCAGTAGCACCACCGCCCCGGATAAGAGCGTTGCCATCACCCTTGAGGGTAAGGGCATCCTCACAGACCTTCTTCCACCAGACGTTCTCAATGGTGCAAGAACCCTCACAGTGAACACCCTCAATCTGATCAACGCCAATGATAGCGTTCTTGAGAGTAGCGCCGTTCTTGAGGATGAAGACAGCGTCAGAGTTACCGCCCTCAACCTGACCAGTGCACTTGACGCCTCGGCCGTAGGTCTTCATGCCACCGTCGAAGACACCGGAGACATATTGGACGCTCTTGTAGGTGACGGAGCCCTTGGAGGCGGGGATAGGGAAGGAAGCGCGCTTCTCGAGGGCGCCCATGGTGTTGGGGGTGATGTTGCCCTGGGGGGAGGCCATGGTGGCGGAGGCGAAAAGGCCGGCGAAGACGATGGAGAACTTCATTTTGATGTTGTTTTGGTAAAAAAAAAAAGGAGGGAAGATTTCTTGTGAGTGTTTAAAGAGAGGATAACCACCAGGGTCAAAGAGTGTAGAAAATTAAGTTGGATTGTAAAGAGAGACTATTGAACTACAGAGCAAAAGGAACTAAATTCTGGAAGGGAGGCTTGAAGTCTTTATAAGGGAAAGTCATGAGAGGAATGCTCATGATGGCCCATGTAGACTTGATGTTTCAGATCTGACTTAAGGGTGTTTGTTGACAGAGGAAGTGATGTGATTGGAGGATTATTATTTCCAGAATGAGAGCATGTCACCCATCGCCCTAGTCTAGAACGAAATCCGTCTACCAGTTTCTCGGATGGAGCCGCAGGGAGACGAATACTAGCAAGGATTATCACCTGGTGAAGCATTCGACGCGTATTAGGTGCGCGGGAGTTTCTTGTTTTGCGTAGCAGACAATAATCTTAGTACTACCGAAAATCTCGGAATATACTAAGATCAAGGCTCTTCCATGTTTCAATGTTGCAAAGTAATTGCAGTAACCCCAAATAGTGACATGGTCCGATGAACAGGGCTGAAAGGAACAGAGCTAAACCCAGTTCATCTCCGGAGATGAGATGGGAATCATGATAGGTGGATTATCGGGAATCGTTAGCCCGAGGCTGGTTAGCAATTTCCATCTTTTCCCTGCAAAAATGAATTCTCCTTTTTTTTTAATGCTTAAAAACAAGCTTCATTGGCAATGACAGACAATTATGGTTCTTTGAGTTTGTCTATTGCTAAAAGCAAGCTAAGGTTCTGTTGTGTAGTAGGGAGTAGAATGATAACTGAAACGCAGACATCGTGTTCGAGCATTGACACCAACCAGTCTGTGCACTGTACGCCGTTTACGGCTTGCGATAAATTAAGGGGATTGTCAGAACAATGAACTTGCCCTAGAGACTTAAAAAAGGAAACTTGAAGCACTCGGGTTCTTGGTTTATCCCGACTTCCGATATCCTTGTTGTGTTGCCAGATGTTTGGTAATTATCCTGGATGACTCCATATTGCACTGTGGGTTTTGTAATAGAAGCCCATTTTTCGGGCCTTCATTTTTGGAATGGCATGCCACTATTCTATCCCCACTAAATAGGACTAAATTCCAAGCTTTTTGGCGTTGCCGGCGGGATTAAAAGTGGTGCAAGCTGGGCTTGACTGCCAAGGCTGGCGTCAAACATGTCAAATATGACTTACCCTGAACCTATCAATTCTCTGCCCTTTTCCTTAGAACAATTAAGGTAAATAGAGGGAGGAAATTGCATAATTTCTTTTACATGGTAAATTTGTGTAAATTCTTTACTCTCATACTTTGCATACAGACATCTGTGGCGAGTGTTGGTAGTCTAGAACACTACCCTCGAATATCTTGCTTTACGTATTTCATGATCAATGGTTGCTGATTAGGGTATTCCCCGAAAGCGAAACCGAAGCCTTGGCACCCAAATTAATTACTGCGTTATTCCTTTAGTTCCCCTATCCAATCTAATCAATCGGTCTCATCGGAGAACATTGGAGGCCTGTTCACCTCTTGTCGGCGCGATGAAAATCGGCGTGGATCCGTAGAACTGGACTAATTAGCCCAAGCTTGAAACACGCCATCCTCAACACCCTGTCGTTGCTGACTGGAATTAGTTTAAATCCGGTAACGTAATCGTCTCCTTGCGGAACTTGCCGTTGTTATCTCGGAGATGTTATTTAATCGGTCGGTTTCGAGGTTTGGAACCCGAGGCTTTACGCGCACATGTCTCGTGTAACCTTGCCCGAGACATGGATCTACGGGAAGTCGGAGAAGAATTATGTGTGTCTTACTATTCTCGGTGTAGATCGACATGAGGAACGGAGAAGAAGAGGATGTCGGGCGTAATGCGAAGTTGCTGATGTTGCATGACTTGTTTTGGGGCTATTGAATTGGTGATGTGACCTGAAGAATTTTACACATAAGTAACAATTCGTCGAGATTTACTAAATTACTGTTGGGTCTTTCTGGTTCGAGATAGTTCAGCTACTACGGCTAAGAGTTGAAGCGCTAAGAACCTGTTCGTGCTATTACGAGATGTGGGTAGAGGGGGTCGACAGAACCGTCAAAGTCAGTATAGTAATATACCAGGGGCTGACGATCCCTATTCGTGGGCTATACGATCACCTGAACGTCAGACAAACTAAATGCTATACCTTTGTCACGCGAGCAGAGAATCTCAGGCACATGGTCGGACTTGATCATTAATCATAACATCGGAAGTGGCCGTCTCAAGGGACAATTACTTCTCATGTCAAGCATAACCCAAGGAATACAACTAATCTCTACCAAGAGTCTCTCGATAGGCAGGTGGTAAGATACCCTCCAAAGCAGCTTTGATCTGCAAAGCCAGAGTCCGCGAATGCCATCGATGTTGCTGCGTATAACCCCCCATAACCCAATAGTTATCCAGACGCGGATGCCGCTTCCACATTCCCCGAATTTCACCTTCAGAGTCAATACCCCATGTTGCACCAAGACCAAAAGCAATTTCTCGAGGTCCCAGAATATTCTCATCGCTGCTAAACCTATTGACAGCATGCTCTCCCCCTAAAATCTCAGCAGCCACGTCGCGAACATCTCGATCCGCAAAGCCCGTACACCAAATCACAGCGTCCGCATCAGCAGTGCTTCCATCTGAGAACCGAAGACCAGTTTCAGTGAACGCAACAGGCTCGACTCCTGCTTTGACGCCAGCTTTGCCTTGTGCTACCAGATCAGTAGCCCCGACGTCAACATAGTGCCCGCCAGCTTTCTCGATTAGATTGGAGAAGAGGGCTTGATTCGGTTCGGTGCTGTCAAGAACAGGGAAGCCAGCTGCTTTCAAGGCTTTGTAGCGATCGGGCTCTTGAGATGCAAGAACTCTGAAGAGGTTTCGTGCGAGTTGACCTTCTACTGCTGATGGAAGCGTGAGGAACATTCTGTCCCCACGCGCAACGTCAAAGTTATACGTGCCTAGACTGAAGTCATTGCAGATGTACTCAAATGGACAGATATATGTTGGAGAACGAACGACTATTGTTACCTTAAGACCAGCTGCATGGCAATCGGCGAGGATGTCGAACGCTGTGTTGGCTGAACCAATAATAAGAACCGACTGTTGCGTGTTAGAGAGTGGTGTAGATATAGAACGAGAGCTCACCTTGACGTCTTGGTCAATCAGCGTCTGGCCATTTTTGAAAGCGGACGAGTGGATGTTGACTCCAGTGTACAGCTGTTTATCGGCTATCGAGGGAATAAAAGGCTTCTGCGAGGAAACACCTGTTGCTTGGACGAGATGTTTGGCAGTCATGGTAACCGTTCCAGTAGGTGTTTCTAGTCTGATTGTCCATTTCGCATTGGATTTGTCGTAGATTGTTGACTTGATCTTGGTCGAAGTGATGACGTTGAGGTTGAATGATGCCACATATTGTGCCAAGTGATTGGCCAGATCATCCTTGCTGAGGCGATAAAGGCCCCGGAGCTGCTCTGGATAGCCTGTAAGAGAGGATTAGCTGACTGATTGGGCTGAAGATGTTCATCACTCACTCATGTAAGGCATGTCGCAAAACGATGTCGGCACATGGAATTTCATGCAGTCATAGCGAAAAGCCCAATTATCGCCAACGTGAGCATTTCGCTCAGCCATGATGCTATCAACGCCAAGGGCCTTAAGCCGAGAAGCGAGAGCTGCAGCGCTACAGAATTGTCAGACAACTAGGAGCAGAGAATTCGAAGTATCGTAACTCACGCGTTGCCGCCACCAATGATAATGACATCAGTATTAATATCTTTCATCTCGTTCAAGTTGCGCCCGGGTGAGTGGAGAAGAGATTCATCTTCTGGATGAACGTCAAGGTTCTCAAGCTTGGTGCTCAGAATCCAGATCTTCCACTCCAATTCTCCGTCGGTATTTTCTTCCGGCAGAAGAAGAATCCTTGCGCTGCATGAAGCAGCCGGCGATGAAGTTCTGAAGGACAATCTGACATCAATGAATTGCTATATTCAATCAGTCAGCATGTGAGTCTGTTTCCCGTATCTGCTGATTAATCTGTTAGTTGCGGAGGAGGACTTACAAGGACAGGGGATATACGGACAAAGACCGCGCTCTCCATATTCCACCGTGTCGAAATTCCTCTCGCCTTGTTGGTTTCCAACAAATTGGCAGCTATTACTGAAGCGGTAAAGAAGGTACGTAAATGATAAGTGAATGCCAATGCATCTTTCCAGTAGGCTTGACCAGCAAAGAAGCACTCTTGGAGAGACCCGGTATCGCTTGCTTTCAAGGCATCATGGAATGCCTTCACAATAGTTGTGGCTTGGTCTGACGCAGTTACCTCTTCAAAGGATATCTTTTGGACTGTTTCCGGAGAAAGCACAGGTAGAGGCCGTTCATCGAAGAGCTTGATGAGGTCTCCGACTGGAAGGTTGTTCTTGGATACTTTGCACGCATTGTTAGAGACGGAGCAAAGGTTTGTGGATAAATACTCACTGGCTGCCATTTAGACTGCTTAACTAACAGCTTCAGAGCTTTAGGTAACAGTAGGAACTTGCAACAGCGGAGAATTAAGATGAATGTGAGGAGTCAGTCAACAAGGATAATTCCCTCGAGTGCGGAACAATGAAAGCGGAGGTCATCACCAGGGGCGATGTAACGACAGATTGCTTTTTATAAACCAGTATCCATTCCTATGTATGTTTGCCTTTGACCTTCACCAACCCCCTGGTCTATCGCATTCCTGCGCATGTTTGCTACCAGCCTGCAGCAAACCGGTGACGCGTCTGCATTTCCGGGGTCCGAACCCCGGAACCAACAGCACAAACTGTCGAATGGCGATGGCTCGCAATCCATACTGTTAACAACCAACGGTTGGTGCAACCTTGGCTGCATGCAACCAACAAACAGCCCCGCGGAGTACCAATCAACGATTTTGAGGCGGATTCTAGAACGGATATCTTTTTTTGCCGGACAAGAAGATCTGCACGAATCCTTGAAGTTAAAGTAGCAGGTCAAATGAGCGCCGGAATGTTGCTGAAATGTGTTATTTGCAGCCGAGACCTGTGGCTGAAAGCATATGTATATACGCCCATGACAACTAAGTTGCTGAAATGGACAATTTCGATATCAAGATAATGTATGGTATGGCTTAAGGATTATGCTTGCTCGTTTGACGGGGGAAGGTTCGAACGGATATTAGAATTGACGATCAATTGACTGACTTAATATGCTGCCAAAAAATGATCCTTATATTGAAGAAGGGCAACCAACAATGGAAAGCAGGGTTGGTACCAACAACTACAAGACTCTGTTACTGTTAAATCAACGGCCTTGGACCATGAAATTTGGACTATTTGTCCTGCAGTTCAATCGTTCGAAAAAGTGCAGCAGTCACTGCACTTCCGCAAAAAGATCTGGAGGCGTTACTCGCCGCTCCAGCCTTGAAGCCACTATCAGGTATAAGGCCTCAATTTGACAACCCTCCGAACGAGAATGCTCTTGCATGGGCCGTCACGGCTTTTTGCATGGTGGTCGTGACTTTATGTCTCGTACTACGGATTTATGGAAGGACGTGGCTTGAGAGGAAGATTTTCATCGAAGAAGGTAACGAGCATATTGCAGCCCGACGCATGACTGCCTGACTAATTACACTGCAGTACTTGTTATCGGTGCATACGTATGTCCACTCGGCGGTTTTATCGGAGCTTTTAATGACGCCATTTTTGGGAGCTTATTGGGGTACTGCATATGCAGCGTATAGCTTGACATGGACGCCGGGCTACTACATTCATATATGGGATTTGAAGAATGGGGATCTCATTAGACCTCTTTGTGTGAGTGTAAATTGCCTGGACTTATATCACGCTGTCTTTGTAACATCGGACAGCTCATCCTTGTATACGGCCGTTGCTATTCAGCCGTACTCCCGCTTATCAAGACCGCCATCTTGCTTGATTGGTGCCGCGTTTTCGTTCTAGGAGATAAGACAAAGAGTCGCTTCTGGTGATGCGCAATGAAAATCGTCTTGTTCTAATGTCTATGGGGTATTGCTTGTATTGTATTGTTAAAGCTTCAGTGACGTCCCCACAACGCCATCTAGGAGTTTTACGTCCCTAGCCAATGCTATAGCGTTTCTAAGGTGAAGCTTACTTCTACAAGCGTCCAGGTCATCAACGACATTGCCATGGTATTATTGCCTCAGCGTATTATATGGAATCTACATATGAGATGGCAGAGAAAAGTTGGTATCGCCATCATTTTCGGTGTTGGTATCATGTGAGTTTCCTGGCCTATCTTTCCCTCCTCTAGCTTAATGCCACTCTGGATAGTGCTTGCGTTGTAGCTAGCTTTTTTCTCGCCTAGACTGTCACCTTCCCTAAAGAGCCTGATATGATGTGGTATATCAGAACTCTTCTCTTCTGGGCTTGCGGAGAAATGACGTGCGGATTCTTCATCCTCAGTATAACAACACTACCAAGAATCGCCGCAGAAACCAGATTTTCTTCAAAACTCAAGTGAGCCCTGGGCATCTCTATCAAGTCTAGAGGCCCATCAGATCAAGACAACGACCAGCAACCGAATGCCAAACCCTTGCGGGTCTCATGGGCGGGAAAGTCTTCAGAAAACTACTATAAACTTGATCAAGATGGCATTTCTATGACCATTCTCAGCGAATCTGAGTCACAAGAGCGTCGTAATGAAGGGAGCGCGAATGATGATACTCGCAAGAGCGCTGTACATGTTACTCGCGAAACGCATGTTACTGTCGCTTCGACGTCAGATACTAGCATGAATCTTGGTCAGATTCTGACGCCTTGGGAGCAGAGATAGAAGATTACATAGTTTGAAGGGTTTGGAATCCACAATATATATATCTGAGATTCTTGAGCATGTAAAGAGTCCAGTACTGTATTTTAATCAATAAATTGAGATATCGAACTGCTAAGATAGCTACTTCGAAGACAAATGATACATGAAGAAGATAAGCTAGTTATAAACGAGCTATATATAGTTCATATCAGAATTTCTTGTAGCCCTGACCAGAAACAAATGTCTGCTGCCAGGCCTGCTGTTCCTTATACTCAGCGAGATCAACATAAAGCTGTGCATGGCCCTCAGGAGTCGCTCCATTCCACATAGGTGAACCATCCTCCTTTCTCTCATCAGCATAGTAGAATCTATCGATCAATTAGCTGAATGAATTCTCAGTGTCTTAGTCAAGAACTTACTTGAATCCTTGGTCCTTGTACGTAATAGCTGCAACTTCGATGAACCAAGCTGCAGCAGCCTTTCCAACACCCAACGACACAAGCGATGGAATGCGCATCTCATTCATCATATTTCCAGTGTAAATGTACGTTGGGCTGCTTGACGCAGGGAAGTCCTTCCAGCCCTTTACAGCTTCTTGGGCTGCGGCGTAAGCACTAAAGATATTAACGGTTCCGCTCGTCTTGAAGCTGTCCAATGGAACTTCAAAAATATCATTGGGATTATTTGGTCCGTCGTGATGATAAGCTACCAAATGTCAGATAAAACTGTAAGTTATGATGGTAATTTACTGACCGTTGTAGATAACCACATGAGGATGGCCGAACTCGCTTCTGACCTTGGTGAAAGCCTGGATGACCGAGTCGGTGTCGCTGAGATCTGTGGGGATATGCAGCTCTTTGTTGGTTGAAGTGGATGGATCTTGGGTTCGTGAAGCGAGAGCTAGTCTATAGCCTTTTGCGCTGAAGGCTTGTGCGACACTTTTGCCGACTTTGGCACCAGCGCCGAAGATGAGAGCGATAGGAGAAGACATGTTAACCGATTGCTATAATGAGATCGAATAGGATGCTGAATGATGATGATAATAATTAAATTTCTTGCGAGGGATAGGATAGGCCCTATTTATCTATAATCTCTCTCATTCATTACCAATACTGCATTTTGACCCTAGTAAGCGCACTTCTTGGTATCTCATTGCATGCGACATTGGTCAGCGATGCTCAGGTAATCGTCAAACGACAAGGATACCTTTTGCCAATTCTAGTTAGTCCTGCAGCATAACTCGTTGTTAACCAGTACCCATGCGGCATAAATCTTTTGTCATCCACCGAAAGATACTGCTCTTTTCGGTTAGTGAGGATGAGCCTGCAGCATTTCACGGAAAAGGTTATATTGCATGTCGCAGACGTGGACGGAATTGCCAATTTGGTTACCACTGAGAAACGCTATGGTTGAAAAGGCCAGGTGTTATGGTTCGTGGATGTCGTGTCCTCATTACCTGTGTTAGCTGCCTAAAGTATATCCTTATTTATGGCTTCCAGTTCCTCTAACAGGTACAGTTCGTGGAAAATTGACTGCGATGTCTAATCAATTGTCGACTGCTATTTTAAGCAAAAGAGGCATGATTGTTTCTTATCAATGGAGGAAGTATCTCAGATCAGACAAAAACATCGTCCTCCAAAATGGTAGCCAAGCAGCCAACGCAAGCATGAAAGTCAAGAGATGAGCAATAAGTTTAGAGGCTGTCTAAAAGTGTTAGCATTCTGGGCTAAAGAGATTGTAAGCTACATTACATACTGTTTGTCTGGCCGATTGCGGGCCTTAGTCCTTATACCATCCTTCCTTGCGCCCATTGTCTTTGGCTTTCTTGAGCTCATGGAGGAAGGTATCGGCCATTTGATTCTGCCTGTCTTGGGACCAGCCCTTCTTGTCCCATCCGTAGTTGTGGTTCACGTTCTTGAATCGTGCCCGCTCGTCCTTTGTGTAGTCTCGGACAGGGATGGGTCGGGGACTGTCGAGCCTCTCGGGCTTCTTATCGGGACAAAAACCACAACAACCCATGGTGATGAGTGTGATGTGAAGTAGTGGAGATGGGGTAAAGGGGGAAGAAGTGGAGGTTGATGAAGGGGAAAAGATGACGAGTTAAAGTTGGCGATGTGTCTGAGGTTGAGTTGAAGGAGAGAGAAGTAAGGGAAGGATCTGATTATTTATACACAGAAGAGTCATGCTTGCCTAATGTTATTGCAAAGCAGTTGTTTGTACCTTGATTTAACGGCAATCTAGAACAGCGGCAGTGGCAAAAAGCTGAAAGCACCAATAGGAATATTGGTAACATCAAGACAATTAGACAATACACTTTCGTGCGCTTAATAACTCTTGAAAGTGAAAGTTTATTACTATAGTTGATACGAATGACTTTCATATTTGAGGAAAACGATCGCATCAAGACATCTTGACTGGCCCAACCCCACGTTCACGTCTATTGAAATTTGTGTGTTGGCATAATATCAGCGAGACAGATTAAGGCAAACTGTTTGCATTTGCTATTTTGATCTAACAGATTTCCCAGAAATCAGGGCAACGAAATGCTAAAGCTAAGATAAAGGCGTGCCATGATCTGAACGGTTCTACTTATGCGAGATATAGATCAGTTCTCTCGTTTCTCAGTGGCACAATTAATTTGCCCTGGAAGATTCTGGCACATGTATCAATATGCTAACATTCAACTCGGGACTAATCCACGGCTTACTACTACCTCGATAGGGGGACACTCTCTTGGCTGTTTGATCGAGTGCTGCCGTATTTGAGCTTTCCTAGACAGCGAGGATATCCGTCTGCAACCCAATCTCCAGATGGTATCCCAACATTACGATACACTTGAGTCTGGTCTTGGTCATGTTAACGAGGTTCACGTTGGTCGTCAGAATAGATTGAGCAAAGGCACCAATAAAAACTCTTATTGGCGGAGGCTATCTCCCTGTCTCGTGGAGATCTCAGATAAGGTTGAATAAACAAAGTTAACTTGTAGAAAACACCGTAGGCCTCTAAGAATAACGTTTTAGGCTCTTATACTTTAACGCAGTGAGATATCACTTAATAAACACGTGAACGTCTCTAATTCTCATCAGTTGTTGTGGAAAGTTAAAATAGTAAGGGTTAAAAGGTGCACGAAGTTAGTGGCATTCTATGATAGAAAGGGTTCAACTGGCAAAGGTAAAGCAGAGAGATAGGTGAATCAGGAAGATTCAGTGGATGTGGTGAATGATCAAGTCAAAACACAAAAGTTTCAGACCTCTACCCAAAGGATCAAACTCCATGGAAGGAATTTCGGATCAACACGCAACATACAGTTTCTGCCTGAACTCTGGCCCGATTGGGCTTTGTGATGTGTTGGCTTGACATATTTCGTCAAGATATCATAAGCTTAACTGCCAATCAACATAGTGTACAGCATATTGGTTAGTGCAGTGCACTATACGCACAGAGGAAGTCAAATTGATAGAGAGCCCCCCCCCAATCTAGATGACATTTTTGCTTGAAAGTGGAGGCTGATTAGGATCATTCTGTAGTGACCTTTTGGGGTGATAACGGACACCGTCCTCGACAGCTTAACCGGTACCTGCAAAACTTGATGAATTGAGACCTGGATAAGAATGAGAAGCATTGGAGGTGAGTAGTCTATTGCCCCCAACAACGCCATCCAGCCCCGGTTCAGTCTTGCTAGGCACCAGCGAGGACTTGATTTGTTCCATGAAGTTACAAATCTCTACTACCTGGCCATAGATCATTTCTCGTGCTTAGTAATAATTTCCCGAAGCTCCCTTTTCATTTCCTGCTTCACCTCCTCAGGAGCCCAGCACATATCAATCGCATTCTTGGCCAAAGTCGCCATGTCGCCATTACTAAAATCGCACATCTTTTTAACCAGAAGCCAATCATGAAGAATCCACGTATCCTCCATATACGCTGGATCATCACTGCCAATCGCGATCGGAATACCTGCATCATGCAAGATGCGAATTCTAGGAAAGATCTCGTCAACAGGCTCGTGACGAAGATATCCCCACGGCGTCAATGTCATCCCGATACCTCTCTCTTTGATGATTTTCATGAGTTCTGGGTCTTGTGCTGCGTTGATACCATGATCGAGGCGATCTGCGCCAGTGCCCCCAAGCTCGCTAATGACTTGGCGAATATGCTTAAAGGTGTCTTTGTTTCCGACGTCACAATGCGCAGTGATGCGGAAGCCGTCCTTTCTAGCTTTATTATACACTTCTGCGAACATCAATGGAGGGCGATCGTTTTCATCTGAGTCAAGGCCAATGCCGACTACCATGTCACGGTAGGGTAGAACAGCTTCGTAATGCTCCATGGCTGACTCTGGTGACATGTCGCGCAGGAAACACATGATCCATTTTGACTTGATCTGAAACTCTTTAGCAAGAATCATATCTGAGCATCTGCTGACTTACGTTGAGTCTCTTCTCAGCTTCTTCCTGAGCTCGGCGAAAACCATCCATGATAGTTTTAAAAGAGATTCCACGGCGAGTATGGCCTTGCAGGTCAAAGAAAGGCTCACAGTAGCGAACATTCATACCAGCAGCATGCTCAAAGTAATTCATCGCAAGGTCATAAAAGTCCTCTTCAGTGACAAGCACTTCGAAACCGCCATAGTAAGCCTCAAAGAAGGTAAAACTCTCCTCCGCGTTGTCAATTTGATGACCCTCGCGAGCTTCCATGATGTAGTATGAAGCTCTGAGCTGCTCGAGTGTGGTGTAGATAGTTCCAGTGCGCTCGAGCTTGAGGATTTGGTTGTTGCGCTTGGCAAGCTTCCAGCGAAGCTCTGGGGTCAACGTGCCTTCGATATGGACGTGGAGTTCAACTTTGGGGAGATCAAGGATGAATTTGTCGTTTAAATCTATGAGTTCTTGGCGGAGCGACAGACGCTCTTCAAGTGGCATGGCGAACTCCATAGTGATGGTTGAGAATATTATGCAAAGGTGGAGTATAATAAGACGACAACTGAGGGCCTCAATGCCTTGTTAACGTGGATCTTTCTTGCCTGTATGAACTACCAGACTACAAGCGTATTTGAGATATCGCTTTATACTTGAGCAGGTTAACCGAAGGATCAATTTATCCCTCGTGGGAGTAATGACTTATCCTGGATAAATTCTTAACTCAGCGGGCGGTAAGAGTCACAGCTCTGCATATCTGACTGAAGCAGGGATTGTCAGAATACGCTACAGCGTATTACCCCGCACGAGTCGAACAGATCAACAAAAGTCGGGGAAAAGTTAGTCATTCGAATCGAAAAGCGTATTGTGACTCATGCTCGGCTTATTCTCTCCCGGGCCCGAGTTGCCCATCCTAAGTCTTGATGCTCCATGATAGCAATGACGAAGAAGATTATCACATTCCCAATAATCCTGAAAATCATTGTTGTAGATCACCGTGTCCCAAACGAATTAGCCAGCCCTGGCATTATTTCCAGGTCATATTGTCGTAGGAGAATCTTGGACACTGTCCAAGAAGCTCAGCTCAACCCTGGCCTTCAAAATATTGAGTATTGTCTCTCTGTAGTCTCATCTATTCTCCGCCCTATAGCAGCCAACTGTTATATCTATCAATAAGGCTGTGAAATTAAAATGTATTAAACTTAAATATAATTAACTAAATACCTGGTTTCTAATTTTAGTCATATCCCAGATATACTCATGTCTAACTGGCCCCATACCCAGTAATGCATTAGTATCTTTACCTATATAGAGTGGATAAAGCCTCTGTCTGACAATTTATTCTTTTCTGTAGCCTACTATATGCATAAAACAGACACGTGACGCTGTTGGGTACGCATTAGGCTGCGATGCATGCTGACTGAAGAATCCGCCGTCACTTCATTTTTACATCTGTAAAGTTAACATCTTTCAGACTTAACTAGTTTACTTGACCACCACATACTTCCGTTTTCTCTATATGTTAAGGCAAGACCTCTTAGCTTATGATGCTTGACCCCAAAATGGAAACTTCCGACAATGGGATACAGCGAGAGCTGGACTGTGACAGCTCAGAAGATCAGCAAGAACTTGGCCTTGCAATGTATATGAACAGCCTTGCACTCGTGTTGCGAGATCACTACTACGATACCAGAGAAGAACAGACAATTGAAGATGCAGCAGACATGGCTGAAAGTGCCACGCTTGTCGCATCAGATCGCGATCCCAACCTGCCACGCTATTACAAGAGCCTTGGCCTGATACTCTGGGATCAGCATCGCCACACAGGTCGCTCTGACACACTTGAATATGCTATCAGGGCAGCCCGCCGAGCTTCAGAGCTAGCCCCAAAGAGTTGCTTAAACCGGCTACGATATCTCGACCCTCTCTCCTACATGCTATATGATCGATTTGAGCTATTCAATGACCATGATAGCTTGAAAGTAATTCAGGAAGCAGTCCAAGATTGCCCAGAGAGCCACTCAGATAGACCAGAATTTGTACATCATTTCGGTCGTGTTCTAGTTGATTTATTTATTCACACTGGCGATATCGACGAACTCGAGCAGGGTATAGAGCAAGTAAGACGGTCTCTCGACAGTATACCAGACGGTTATTTCCGTAGAGCACATTGCCTCTCAACTCTTGCGGGAATGCTTCATTGGCAGTATGTCTTCAGACAAGGTCAAGTTGACCCTACTGAAACTGTACAGGTAGCAAAGGATGCAGTCGCCGCCGCCCCCGAGGATAGCTTGGAAAGAGCAACGTATCTGCATGCTTTTGGAAAGTTGCTTGCTGATAGATGGAATTACACACAAGCTAGAAGCGATATTGATGAGGCTATCCAGCTAATGCGACAGGCTACAGCAAAGTTTTACGATCATGATGGAGACTAGGCCCTCCGCTGGCTTGATCTAGGACAATCCCTTGCAGCTCGTTCTGCCGCTATAGAGTCACTTCAAGACCTCGATGAAGCCATTGAAATCGCTCGAGAGGTTCTCAAGTTGTCTCTTGATGATCGTAAGCAACGATTAAAGATGTCTCTTGATCTTGCGGATTGGCTAAGTCAGCGATACATATGGACCGGGTTACTATCAGATCATGAGGAGGCGATACGGGTCCTCAAAACCAACCTTTCCTTAGCCCCAGCCGATGACCCAGCTCGAGGACGCGATTTTCATATCCTCAGTGATACCATGGGTGATGGATATTTTCTATGGGGATCGATGGATGATCTTGACGAAGCTATCAAGCTTGCCCAAAAAGCAGTTGAAAACACGCTGGCGGGATCTAGAGAATGGCTAGGCTGTTTTGCCAGTCTAAGTTCTTGCTTTGCTGATAGATATCGCCGAACGGCAAGATTAGCAGATCTTGACGAAGCCATTAGAATCATGGAGGGAGTATTGAATCAAACGTCAGAAAGAGATTTCATGTGGATAAGATTTGTATCCTGTCTCGGAAACCTGTTTACCAATAGGTATGAAAGATTGGGCAAGGGTTCCGACTTGGCGCGATGCATTGAACTGGCCCAAATGACGGTCGACAAATGTCAACGTGGCAACGAGAGCCGAAGATGCTATCTTCACAGGCTTGCAACAGCGCTTATACATCGTTTTGATCGCGATAAGCCTATGACAGACCTTGAAACGGCTATAGATTTGGGATACTAGGCAATGGAAGCAACGCCAACTAATCAGGTGAATTACTCAACCATCCTCCACGAGATAGGAGCAAATATGGGACTGAAATATAAAGAAACAAATGATCTAGCAGATCTCGAGGAAGCTCTCAGATTTGCTAAAAAGGCCGTTGACGCTATGGGTGAAGCGCATCGCTACCAGGCTGAATCCCTCAGTAACGTGGGCGAATATATTCTGAAGCGGGCGGCGGCTACTGGAAGCAAAGATGATGAGCGAGAAGCAACACGCTTCTTCCAAAGAGCAATAATGAA